>JAVTVJ010005230.1:22132-58847 GCA_034509425.1 Eopsaltria australis | reverse complement strand
ACCCCCAAAATACCCCCAAAATACCCCAAAAATGGCCCAAATCGCGGCCGCAGGACCCGAACCCCCCCAGGGCAGCTCCCCCAAAGGGCAGGGCCGAGGGGAGGGGATTAATCTGTGTCATAATCCGCCCTGCTCGGGGGATTTCGGGGGTTATCCCGGGATTTAGTGGCCGAGTCGTCTTTCTTAGCGAGACGCCCTAATGCCACTTAACACCTGGGAGCCGCGATTTTCATTAGGGGCGTCAGGCACAATTAGCAAGGGAATAATTAGGGCAGGGGCAGCCGCTGCAGGGTTTAAGCCCCATATGTGCCTGAGCGTGCGGGAGGGGGGGGGGTTTGGGTTGGGGACCCCCGGTTTGGGGGTGTCCAGGGCGGGTTTAGTCCTGGTTTGGGCCGTGCCTCAGTTTCCCCCAGTGGAAAAGGCGAAGGGTGCGGGTCCCCAGTGTCACCAGTGTCCCCTCCCAGTGCTCCCAGTGCTGCTCACGGGGCGACACCGGCCCGGGGGTGGCAGCACCGGGGGGGGGGCTCGGGGGGGACACGGGGTGGGGATGGGCCCCACTCTGGGGACACACGGGTGACCCTCGGCGTGGCGGGGAGGGGACACCCGGAGCGGGGACACAGCCAGAGCTGTCCCCAGGGGCACGGGGGGGTCACAGGAAGGGGGCCCGGGGCAGGAGGGGCGCAGAGCCCCGGGGCACCGGGAGCCGCCCCCAGCCCCAGCGCGGCCGCTCGGGCGGGGGGCACTGGAGGGCCCTGGGCAGGGCCAGCGGCGCGGGGGGACCCGGGGGACAGCAGGGACAGCAGCAGCCGAGGCCGTACAGGGCGTAGGGGTGGAAGTAGCCGACGTTCACCCTGCGGGGGACACAGAGCAGGGGGTCAGCGCTGAGCCCAACCCCCCCGCAGTGACCCCCGGACACCCCGGACACTCCGGACACCCCGGACACTCCGGACACTCCGGACACTCCGGACGCTCCGGACACCCCGGACACCCCAGACACTCCGGACACTCCGGACACCCCGGACACCCCGGACACTCCGGACACCCCGGACACTCCGGACACTCCGGACACCACGGACACCCCGGACACTCCGGACACCCCGGACACTCCGGACACTCCGGACACTCCGGACACCCCGAGCCTCCCGCATCCCACTGACCCTCCGGACACCACGAGCCCCCTGACCCTTCGGACCCCACTGACCCCCCGGCCACCCCGGACCTCCCTGAGCCCCCCGGACCCCCCGGACCTGCGGACGCGGCGCCGGGCCCTCCGCCGGTGATAATCGCCCTTGGCGAAGTCCTCCAGGTTGGCGGGGTGGATGGCCCAGAAGTGGCCTTTGCCGTTGTCGCTGCGCCCGGCCTTGACGAAGCACTCGTTAAGGGACAGGTTGTGACGGACGCTGTTGCGCCAGCTCTTCTCCTGTGCCCGGAAAGGTCAGCAAGGCGTGAGGGGTCAGCAAGGCCAGAGGGGTCAGCAAGGCCGGAGGGGTCAGCAAGGCCGGAGGGGTCAGTCAGGCCCAGAGGGGTCAGTCAGGTCCAGAGTGGTCAGTCAGGTCCAGAGGGGTCAGTCGGGTCCAAAGGGTCAGTCAGGCCGAGCCCCCTGGCCGCACCGTGCCCACCCCGCTCCCTGGAGAGAGAACCCGGCCCCGGGCTCCGGCCAAGGGCGATCTCCCAAAGGATTGGGGTCAGCAGCCCCAGGGCGATCCCAGCACTGGGATCCAGACCCCGGGACAGGCGTTTTCCCAAAGGATTGGGATCACCCAACACCGGCAGGCTCCAAAAGGAGCCTGGACGCCCCAGCCCCGGCAGCAGCGAGGTCCGGACACCACGGAGGGATCTCCCTTTGGATCGGGATCCGCGGAGCTGGGAGAGCTCCCCCAGCCCCGTCCCCACAGCGGCACCGAGGGCTCCGCTCAGCCCAAACCTCGGGAGCCAGAGGGGATCCCAAGGGAACCAGGGGGGATCCCAAGGGAACCAAGAACCAGAGGAGATCCCAAGGGAAGCAGAGGAGATCCCAAGGGAAGAGGAGGGGATCCCAAAGGAGCCAGAGGGGATCCCAAGGGAACCAGGGGGGATCCCAAGGGAAGAGGAGGGGATCCCAAAGGAGCCAGAGGTGATCCCAAGGGAGCCAGAGCAGATCCCAAGGAAACCAGAGCGGATCCCGAGGGAACCAGAGCAGATCCCAGTGAAGCCAGAGGTGATCCCGAGGGAACCAGGGGGGATCCCAAGGGAACCAGAGGTGATCCCAAGGGAACCAGAGCAGATCCCAGTGAAGCCAGAGCAGATCCCGAGGGAGCCGGGGGGATCCCAAGGGAACCAGAGGTGATCCCAAGGGAACCAGGGGGGATCCCAAGGGAACCAGAGCAGATCCCAGTGAAGCCAGAGCAGATCCCAAGGGAACCAGGGGGGATCCCAAGGGAACCAGAGCGGATCCCGATGGAGCCCCGGCCCCGCAGCCGCTCCCTCACCTTGTTCTTGAAGTAGGGGTAGTTGTCCATGATCCACTGGTAGATGTCGGACAGCAGCAGCTTCTTCTCGGGGGACGAGAGGATGGCGGTGGAGATGAGGGCGATGTAGGACTGCGCCGGTTTGTCGCCGGGCTCCGGCGGGGGCCGGGGGGCGCCCGGGGGGCTCCGGCCGGGGGGCTCCGGGCTGGGGGCGGCCCCGTGCCCCCGCTCCGACAGCAGGTACTCGATGGTGAAGGAGGCTCCGGGCGGGCGCCGGGGCGCGGCTGCGCTGTCCCCGCTCATCCCCGTGTCCCCCGTGTCCCCCGTGTCCCCCGTGGTGCAGGTGCTGCCGGCAGCCGCCGGCGCTCGGTGCCCGGTAATTAGTGCAGATTAGAGGGTTTGCTAATTGTGTTTTCACAAACGCGCTGCCCCCAAAGCGGGCTGTTTATCTGGCAAAGCCCCGGCTTTAGCGGGATTTGGGCCCTTAAGCCTCATAAATAAAATGATTAATCCGCTGGAGGTGGAGGAATTCAAAGTGGCACCGAGGAGGTGCCCGTGGGGATGGGGCCGGGGGGGTCCGGGGGTCCGGCTGCCCCCCAAAACCCGGGGGAGAACCTGGAGGGGGTCGGGGCTGCTCCAGAACCCTCCAGGCTCCGATCGGGGGATCCCGGGGGGATCCTGGAGACCCCGAGGTTGCTCCTGGGCATTCTGAGAGATCCTGGCACCTCCAGGGAAATCCTGGGAGCCCCCGAGGGGTTTGGGGTTGCCCCAGGATCCTCCTGCCACACGCAGGGATCTCGGGATGATTTTGGGGTGAGCTGGGAGTGATCCTGGGGACGCTCTCAGGAGCCTGGAGACCCCCAGAGGAAACCTCAGCAAATTCCTGGGGATCCTGGAGAGATCCTGAGGAAGCTCCTGGTGGCCCCAGGGAGGTTGGGGAGCTCCCGTGGGAAGATTTTCCCTGGCAAGATCCTGCGGATGCTGAGTGAGATCCTTGGGACCCTCTGGAAAAAGATCCTGGAGAAATCCTGGGAGAGCCCAGGGAGATCCTGGGGTGAGAAATCCCAACGAGCCGACACAGAATTAAATGTAAATCTTTCATTTTATTTAACAAACACTATAATTTGAACTTTGAAGAATGTGTACTGAGGGAAAGAAAAATAATTTTCTTTTTTTTTTTTTTTGTTTGTTTTGTTTTTTTTTTTCTCTTCTCTTTACAAAACAAAGAAAAAAAAAAAACAGGTTATAAGAAAAAAAACAAACCAAAAAAACCAACATATGTACAAGGAAGAGCTGGCCAACTCCAACAGAAAGCACTAAAACAAGCATGGTGTTTCCAAACAGTTGCTTGGCCTGGAAAGTTTAAAAGCAATTAAATTAGAATAAAAAATATTAGGAAAACAACTGGACTCTAAAGCTACTGTGCAGCCAGGGCCGCGAGCACAGAACTTTGTACAGCAAAATCAATCTGGGAGCTCTACCCGGGTTTTTTTGTTTTTTTTTCTCAGTTGTTTTCATCCCCTTTTTCCCACCCCCACCCACATTTCAACCTGAAAACATATTGCTTACAGCCAGGAAAGAAGGAAAAGCAAAGCCTGGGGCCAAACAAGTGCAGGTGTCCCTGTGGGAGCGGGAGCTGCTCCGGGTTCCCCCTGGAATTCCAGCTCTGGAGACAAAACCCAGGCAGGAAGGAAGGAAAGGGTGGGAGAATCCCCCTCCCGCAGGGGCTCAGGGACCCCCACCCCAGCCTGGAGATGGGGGTTTGGGAGAGGAGCCCCCCAGGCTGGCAGGGGACCCCTCCTCGGTTTGGAGAGGGGTCTTTGCTTTCGGGCAAGTGGCCAAGGAGGATTTGGGGCAGCTCTGGTTGGACCTCGGGGGCTTCTCCCTGCGGCTGGGATTGGCCACGTGTGGAATTTTCTGGAGAGGGAAGTGCTGGGAAGGGCACCAGCACCGCCCTCTCTGTGCCCCCCTGGCTGCTGGGCTGAGGGATGGAGGGAGGATGGAGATTTGGGGTGCCCAGAGCAGGGGAGGAAGGAAGGAGGATTTTGGGGTACTCAGAGGGGAGGAAGGAAGGAAGGAAGGAGGGTTTGGGGTGCCCTGAGGGATAAGGGAAGGGAAGGGAAGGGAAGGGAAGGGAAGGGAAGGGAAGGGAAGGGAAGGGAAGGGAAGGGAAGGGAAGGGAAGGGAAGGGAAGGGAAGGAAGAGAAGAGAAGAGAAGAGAAGAGAAGAGAAGAGAAGAGAAGAGAAGAGAAGAGAAGAGAAGAGAAGAGAGAAGAGGAGAAAAGAGAAAAGAGAAAAGAGAAGAGAAGATTTTGGGGTACTCAGAGGCGAAGGATGAAGGGAGGAAGGAGGGTTTGGGGTGCCCTGAAGGAAGGAAGGGTTTGGGGTCTGGCAGTGCCCAGCAACACCAAGACCCCCGTGGTTCTCAGCCCAGCACGGGGCACAGGGACATCCCTCCTCCTCCTCCTCCTCCTCCTCCTCCTCCTCCTCCTCCTCCTCCCCCAGCCCAGGGGCAGGCCCAGCTCCCAGCTCCCTGCCGGGGCTCTCCCGAGCCAGGGGGAAAAGCCAGCGAGGTCCAGAGCGAACCAGAGCCGGGAGGAGCCAGCGGGAACAGCAGAGCTGACGCAAAGGCCGGGACAGAAACTCTCCAAGACAAAGTCAAAAAGGTGACGCTTCGCAAACTCAAAAGCAACAACGTTTTGCCACCGAAGAGCACAGGAGGAGCTTTGGCTCCGGGGCCAAAGGCTGGGACAGAGAAGTGGAGGGGCCGGAGCGGCGGCAGCGCCCGGGCCCTGCCCTCGCACCCGCCCGCGACGGGCTCGGGACTCAAAGAAACCTGAATTGGAGTTACCGAGGTAGTTGGCTAAAAACTGAGATTCCCCCACCCGGCACCTTCTGGAAGGACCCCCCTGCCCTGCTCTGCTCGTGTGCCAGGTGTGCCCGGGGGGGGATGGCCTGCAGGTCACTGTCACTGTCCCCAGGTCTGGGGTGGCCTGCAGGTCACTGTCCCCAGGCCTGGGGTGTCCTGCAGGTCACTGTCACTGTCCCCAGGCCTGGGGGGTGTCCTGCAGGTCACTGTCCCCAGGCCTGGGGGTGTCCTGCAGGTCACTGTCACTGTCCCCAGATCTGGGGTGTCCTGCAGGTCACTGTCCTGTCCCAGAGCCTGGGGGTGTCCTGCAGGTCACTGTCCCCAGAGCCTGGGCAGGGGTGTCTACAGGTCACTGTCCTGTCCCAGGCCTGGGGGTGCCCTACTGAGTCACTGTCCCCAGGCCTGGGGGTGTCCTGAGTCACTGTCACTGTCCCCCAGATCTGGGGGTGTCCTGCAGGTCCTGTCCCAGGCCTGGGGGTGTCTGGTCACTGTCACTAATCCCCAGGCCTGGGGGTGTCCTGCAGGTCACTGTCACTGTCCCCAGGCCTGGGGGGTGTCCTGCAGGTCACGGCCGCCGCCTCCAGAACCAACCTCAACGAAAAGGGAACGCGCAGCCCTTGTCAGTCTTCAAAAACACCAAAGTTATTGCACTTCAAAAATACAACAGATTTGTGGTTCGAGCCCCCCCCTCCCACCCCCCACCCCCCCCATGGCTTCTGCTCAACTAAAACGAGTCACTACTGCACAAATCTCTACACTTCCCTTGGGATTAGGTTCAAATTCCAAGCGTGTCTCTTTACATGAGGTGCAGAGCTGCTGGAGCTCCGAGCTAGAACAGTGCGCTTCCACCCGGACATCTCGCCCCGGCACCCCATACCCCCTTCCCACCTACAAACCCCTCTATCCTCACTGGGTTACAGAACCCCCCAGGCCCCTCCCCGCTCCCTCCTCCCACCCCGCCCCGTCCAGCAAAACCTTTAGATTAATTAAGGAATGGTTAATTAACAAGAGGATCAAACTGCACACGGCTTTGGAGATGCAGGGTGGGTGTCCTGGAGGTGTGCAGGGGAGCTCCCCCGATCCCGGGATCCAGGTGAGGGAGGATCCTGCCTGGCTTAAGACACTTTCCTTACTTCAGGCTCCAGTTCAGGGTCAGGCTCTGAGTGGGGTCGTTTTCCAACCAAGAAGCAGCTCAATGGTTTTTGTTTTCTTTTGTTTCGTTTCGTTTGTGTCGTTTTTTGTTGTTTGTGTTTTTTGTTTTTTTTTTTTCTTTTTTTTCTCTCTCGTTTTAATGAGTAATTTGGAATAGGAAAGTCACAGGAGATGAGGGAGGGAGGGAGATGAGGTGGGAGAGGACGTTCTCCCCCTCCTCCAGTTATTAATAAGCACCAGAGTATTCAAGTCTGTCCGTTGGGAATTCCGAGCCGCGGCTGCAGTCAGCAGGCAGAGACTAAACCTTTCTCGTAAGAGCAGCGTCGTTTGGGCTGGGGTCCCTCATCGTCATCATCCTCCTCCTCATCCTCCTCCTCGTCCTCCTCCGAGGATGAGCTGTCCAGTGTTAAATCCACAACGTCCGCCGGGGCTTTGCCGTTCTCGGCCGTGCCGTTGGCCGTGGCCAGGAGCCCGTTCACCTCCGAGGAACCTGCACGGGGAGGAGCAGCTCAAAGCCCCTGTGTCCAGCTCAGGGCACGATCCAACGCCCCTGGCTGCTCAGCCTGGACAAGGGAAGGCTCCAGGGAGAGCTCAGAGCCACTTCCAGAGCCTAAAGGGGATCCAGGAGAGCTGGAGAGGGACTGGGGACAAGGGATGGAGGGATGGGACACAGGGAATGGATTTAAAGTGGGAAAGGGGAATCTGGGAAGGAATTCCTGGCTGGGAGGGTGGGGAGGGAATGGGATGGAATTCCCAGAGCAGCTGTGGCTGCCCCTGGATCCCTGGAAGTGCCTAAGGCCAGGCTGGAGAGGAGAAGGCTCCAGGGAGAGCTCAGAGCCCCTTCCAGGGCCTAAAGGGGCTCTGGGGATGAGGGATGGAGGGACAGGACACAGGGAATGGCTTCCCACTGCCTGAGGGAATATTGGGGAGAAATCCTTCCTTGTGAGGGGGGGAGGCCCTGGCTCAGGCTCCCACAGCAGCTGTGGCTGCCCCTGGATCCCTGGAAGTGTCCAAGGCCAGGCTGGATGGGGCTTGGAGCAGCCTGGGCCAGCAGAATGTGCCCCATGGCAGGGGGTGGCAGTGGATGATCCTGCAGGTCCCTTCCAACCCAAACCACCCCAAAACTGTGATTTCCTCCAGGGATTTTCCAGCCTTTCTCCCCAGGGAGACTCACCCAGAACCAGGATTGGGCACTGAGGGCTGCAGCTCCGCTCCTTCTCGGCTCGGATGGGGCACCAGGAGCCATCCACCAGGTACTCAATCTCATCTGCATCTTCACATTCCGTCAGGATCTTGGACAGGAGCCTGCAGAGGGGACAGGAGGAGCTGTCACAGCCCTGGCACTCAGCCCTGACCCTGCATTCAAAAGGAACCTGGTGCTGAGAGCTCTCAGAGTCCTGGACTTTATTCCCCATAAAAGCAGTGCAGGTTCTGACAGTGCAAACCCACCCCAGCCCTTCCTGTCCACGCACCCAAACCATCAGCATCCAGCCTAATTAGCTGCAATTAAAGAGCTTTGCCTCTTCACCCAGCTTCCCAGGCACCGCTTCCAGGCTGCTGCCCCATCCCATGGGGCATTCCCAGGGGCATTCCCAGGGACATTCCCAGGGAGGCTTTAGCAGAAGGTGAGATGTCCTTTGGCATTGGGAACTCAGCAATCCAACCAGCAGCACTTCCCTTCCTTCCCAGTTTTACTTCCCAAATCTCCACAGTGGCCACCAGAGCAACACATGGAGCCCTCCTGCAACAGGGAAACCATGGAACCACGGAAATACACCTGGAATGAGGCCCTGATCCCAGAGAAACTGAGGCCTTGCTCTATTCCCTGTGTCCCCCCGTTTGCCTGGGAGGTTTATTTGGCAATGCTGCTCTGCCAGGCCTCACCCCCTCCAGGACTCGAGCATTTTCCTTCAGGAGGAAGGAGAACTCCTAGTGGAAAGCCTTCCAAGCTCAGGAAAACTTTGTGGCATGCCAGTGGGAGAGTTCCAGCTTTGGAACTGTTCCCACAGCCAATCCCATCACCCAGCACAGCAACCACCGAGCTGCAGCTCCCAAAAAGCTGCTGAGGGAGGCCCTGAGGATCCCAGACCTGAGCAACCACCTCCCCTCCCTGCTCGGGAGCCTGCGGCTTTCTCGACTCCCAGCACCCAGCTGAGTGCCAGCTTCCCTCTCTCACTTCCAGGGAATCTGGGAAGGATCTTCCCCCAACAGAACTGGCACCAAACCCAGCCCTGAGCAGGGACAAAAATCTGCTGAGCCTTCCCCAGGGCCATCCTGCTCCTCCTCGTGCAGGACACGGGCACGGCTGAGCCGTGGGGGTTCCACACTCCAACCCCTCGCAGCCTCCCCTTCATCTCTCCCGTCAGAGATCTCCAAGGAACTGGATTTTCCTGTTGGGCTTGGCCAGGGGACAAAGCAAACAGGTTATCTGTGCTGAGGCTGCTCCAGGCTGCTGGAAAGCCACAGCTCCTGGATCTACCCGGGGCCCACAAAGGCAGCGACGCTCCAGGAACCCTCGGCGAGGCTGGGAACAGACTGGTCTGCTCACTTCCCTGTGCCAGGGGAGCTGCAGGCACCCCAGACTCTGCTCCAAACCCTCCCTGCTCTGCAGGAACCTGCAGTGGAGGCCAATCCCACAGCCATGAGGGTGGAGATCACTTCCCAGCAGGAGGAACCGTGGGTGCTGTTCCAGCAGTCCCTGGCCAGCACCACCACGGTGTCGGTGCTCCCAGCCCACAAAAGGCTCCCAGACAACAAAGCTGCTCCAAACCCACCCCAAAAGTGCTGCACCACAAGCCTGTCCCCTCCCAGCACATCCCCACTCGCTCTAACACACCAAAATCACAACACTGTGCACCAGCAGGACAAACTCCCAATAATCTCATGGTGAACTTCGACCAAGAGCCGGATGCTGCGCCCAGTGGGGAAGGAGAAAGGGCAGAGAGGTGCAAAACCCACCCATCAATGATGAGCTGGTCGTAGGGGGCAGGTTTGTCACACACAGGACACATCCATGTGGGCTTTTTCTCATTCATCTGCAGGTAGAAGACGGCATCAAAGCACTGCAGGTGTGCACAGGTCTCGGCCCGGCACGGCACCGACAGGCGCATCTTCACCAGCTGTGGGAGCAGAGAGACAGCGTCAGCAGCAGCAACCCCCAGCTCCCCCCGCCAGGAAAAACAGCTGTGACTTTGCGAAACTGGTCTGGGAGTGCAGTTTGGGTTCTTGGCAAAAGCAGAGTAAAACTGAGCTGGAGCTTCCTTGGCTCTGGGAGAGCTGGGGGTGTAAATCCAGGAGAGCTCAGAGCCTCTTCCAGAGCCTAAAGGGGCTCCAGGGGAGCTGGAGAGGGACTGGGGACAAGGAATGGAGGGACAGGACACAGGGAATGGCTTCCCACTGCCAGAGGGAATATTGGGAAGGAACTCCTCCCTGTGAGGGTGGGGAGGCCCTGGCTCAGGAGTCCCTGGGTGGGGAGCCCAGAGCAGCTGCGGTTGCCCTTGGATCCCTGGAAGTGTCCAAGGCCAGGCTGGAGCCACCCGGGACAGTGGAAGGTGACCCAGGGATAGTGGAAGGTGTCCCTGGGATCAGGGAAGGTGTCCCTGGGACAGTGGAAGGTGTCCCTGGGATCAGGGAAGGTGTCCCTGGGACAGTGGAAGGTGATCTGGGGACAGTGGAAGGTGTCCCTGGGATCAGGGAAGGTGTCCCTGGGATCAGGGAAGGTGTCCCTGGGACACTGGAAGGTGATCTGGGGACAGTGGAAGGTGATCTGGGGACAGTGGAAGGTGCCCCTGGGATCAGGGAAGGTGTCCCTGGGATCAGGGAAGGTGTCCCTGGATGGTTTAAGTTCCCTCCCAGCCCAATCTCTGAGTCCATGGCCATCCCCCCTCAGGGCTCACCGGGCAGATGAGGGACACTCGGACACCGGTGGTGGCGATTTCGCTGTCGGGGTCCAGGCGTAGCTTCTCTTTCACTGCAGGGAGAGCACAGGGCACAACATTTAACAAAGCTCAGCCCTTGGCAGCACGGTGCAGCACAGGGGGAGCAGCTCAGTGCCAGCCCTGGGCTGTGCATGGATCATTGTCCCTGCCAGGGAGGGAATGAGCACATGGATTCAGCTCCAGCCTGGCCACGGGGGGGGGTTCATTCCCTCCTGAGCTCAGTGGCAGCAGGATGGGGGGAAAGGTCTCCCCCTGGCACTTCCAAGTTCCCCCACGGGTGAGCAAACAGTCACACAGAGAGGGAAAACACATCCCATCCTTTCTCCATCACGTTCTCAAGCCTCCTCTCAGCTCTGCTGGGCTGTCACCGTTCGGCCTCTGCGCTGGCCAGCTCCTTTATTCCAGAACATCCCACAGGAAGCACAAACAGGCCCAGAGGCACCCAGACACACAGCTCAGAGCAGGGCAGCCATGCAAAACCAGGCACAGCAGCCATCCAGCACAGATCTGGGAAGAATCAGCTGCTAGGGAAGGAGGAATCCTGCCCCTGCTGCTGCAGCCTGAAAGGAAAACCCAGAGGAGCAGCAGGGAAATCAAAGCAAGCAGCAGATGGGCAGGTGCCACGTGGGCAGGTCCCACACCAAGGTGCAAAAACCAACAGGACGAGCTTTGAACTGCTCCCCAAGTCCTGAGGAGGAGCTGCTGCTCCCACTGCTGTCTGCAGCTGCCTCTGACACTTCCATCACCGTTCTTCTTTGGAGCAAGTCAACCATTCCTTTTGACCTTTTCAGATCATAACAAGATGTCTCCAGACAATGAGGCTGCATGCAGCTCTGCAACACCCAGCTTTAATTAGAGAGTGACTTCTCAGATGTGAAATTCCCAGGAGATTACAAGATTTGGGCTTGTTTTCCTCACATTAGGAGCCTTTTCATCCAAGCTTAATTTTTTATGAAGTTCTCTCTAAGAGCCTTCTCTGTGCATCAATTACTGGGAGACATGGGAAGGAGAATTTTCTAGGATCTCCCTATCAGGATTTGGGATCCAAAGGCATAATCTGATCCCAGACAATGTTCCTGCATTAAATTCCACAGAATTTTATGCAAAGGAAGATGAGTCAGCAGCGAGATGTGCCTGAAGCCAAAGGGCAGCTTCAGTGACAGGGAATTATTTGCAGAGCAGACCAGAGCTAGAAAAGCAAAGTTTAGGAGCTCCTCAGGTTGGCCAGTTCTGGATATCCAAACACCTTCCAAGCAGGAAAACACAAAGGAGCTGAAAGAAGACATTGCTCTTATTTGGTTTAATTTAAAATCACCAAATAGAACCGATCCCTGCCCTGAAATCCAGGTGTCTGAAGGGTGGAAACACCAGCAATCATCTTCCCTGAAACCTCCAAGACTGCCAGGCTGGGAAAGCTCAGCCTGGAGAAGGGAAGGTTGAGTGGAGACCTCCCAGCAGCATTCCAGACCCTGAAGGGGCTGCAGGGATGCTGGAAAGGGAAAGGGGCTCTTCACCAGGAATTGCAGTGACAGGAAAAGGGGGAATGGCTTCAAGAGGGGAAACTGAGGTTAAGATGTGCAGAAGGAATTCCTGCCTGTGAGGGTGGGGAGGCCCTGGGATGGAATTCCCAGAGAAGCTGTGGCTGCCCCTGGATGCCTGGAAGTGCCCAAGGCCAGGCTGGAGCAGCCTGGGACAGTGGAAGTGTCCCTGCCATGGCAGGGGTGGCACTGGATGAGCTTTAAGGTCTCTCCAACCCAAACCATCCTGAAATTCCCTGAATGTTTCTTATCCTTGGGAAGAGTTTTGCAGGATCTGGACAGTTTTAAAGACCAGCAGGATCATGGGGTCAGTTCTCCCACGCAGAACTGAACAGTGAGAAGGTTTTGTCCAGCAACAGGAAAAACTGGGAATCTTCCAGCCTCATGAGCTCCAAGTCAGACTCCACCTGGGAAAGGTCATTTCCCCTCATTTCCAGTAATGTTTTACATGTGCCTCACACCAGGAGGATTTACCTGAGTGGTTTGGGATAAGCATCTCTGGGGACCATCTCTTCTCTGAAGCTCTCAAGGCAAATCAAAGTGCTGCTGGTGACATCCCACTGCCACCCCAAGGACTCCCAGGGCCTGGGGCAGCAGGACATTGTCACCAGGATCCTGAAATCTCCTTTGGAAATCCCGAGGGGTCAATGCTGCTCACACTGACTCAGGTGAAGGCATGAAGCCCTTCCAGCCACAACGACACCGGCACGGCACGACCTGGGACAAATCCTAAATCCACCTACAGAGCTGCTGCAGAGCCACCAGAACCACGCCTTTGGGGGTGACCTGCCACGGCTCCCACACAGCTCAGCAGGTCTGTTCAGACAAAAAGGGGAGGGTTTACACATCTGCAGGCAAGCAGGGCTGTGGATGGTGGTGGCTGCCCCCCAGCAGGCTGCACGCAGGGCCCTTCCCGAGGCACTCACCCAGCGCTTTGCAGAGTTCCGGGTGTTTGATGCCGATGGTTTTCAACCTCTGCAGCAGCTCTGCCGAGGTCATCTGCCGCACCAGGTACAGCCCCACCGAGTAGCTCTGGAGGGAGAGAGAGAGAGGGGGAGGAGGGATGAGCCCTGCCCTAGGGCTGCCTGGGGAGCTCTGGGTGCCCCCTGGGCTCTCACCTTGCCGTAGTTGCCCCAGGTGACCGTGATGCGGTTGGTGGCCGCTGACAGGTACATGAGGTGGGTGAGGTTGATGGGCCGGCAGGGCCTCTTGGGTTCCACGCCGGGTTTGTTGGAGGGGTAGTAGCCCTGAAGCAGCAAGGTTAAATATTAGATTAGTTATTTTTATATTCTGCTGAGCAGCTCCATTAAATTCCCACTCAGCCCCAAGGTGTCAGGGATGGAGGAGCTGGGTAGAGCTGGAGCCCAAAGTGAGCAGGATCGAGTCTTTATGGAGAACAGCTCATTAACGACGTGGCTGATCCAGCAGAAAAGCAGCTCTAAACTAAGCAGTGCACACCTGCAGCCTGCCATTCATCAGGAAAGCAATTTCCTGAAAATTCCCAATTTCCTTCCAAATTCCGCAAATTTTCCTCCCAAATGCCCCAAGATTCCCTCCTAAATGCCCCAGATTTTCCTCACAAATTCCACAAATTTTCCCTCCAGATTCCCCAGATTTTCCCCCTGGGTTCCCCAAATTTTCCTCCAAGATTCCCCAGATTTTCCTCCAAGATCCCCCAGATTTTCCTCCAAGATTCCCCAGATTTTCCTCCAAGATTCCCAAATTTTCCTCCAAGATTCCCAAATTTTCCTCCAAGATTCCAAAAATTTTCCTCCAAGATTCCAAAAATTTTCCTCCCACATGCCCCAAGATTTCCTCATAAATGCCCCAAATTTCCCTCCAGATTCCCCAAATTTTCCCCCTGTGTTCCCCAATTTTTCCCCCTGGGTTCCCCAAATTTTCCTCTTAAATTCCCTAAATTTTCCTCCAAGATTCCCCAGATTTTCCCTCCAGGTTCCCCTGATTTTCCCCCCAGATACCCCACATTTTCCCCCCAGATTCCCCACATTTTCCCCCTGTGTTCCCCAGATTTTCCCCCTAGATTCCCCAAATTTTCCCCTTGGGTTCCCCAATTTTTCCCCCCAGATTCCCCAATTTTCCCCCTGTGTTCCCTAAATTTTCCCCCCATTTTCCCCTCCCCAGTGGCGCGGAGCTCACCGGCACGGAGCAGTAGCTGTGGTTCACCTTGACGGCGATGTTGGGAGGGTACTGATCCTCCTGAGGGCAGCTGGTGTCTGTGTAGCAGATTCTGGCCAGAAACAACACATCCCATAACATCCCCACCCTCTGCACATTCCCCATCCCAATCCCAGAGCCCAGCCAGGTGTGACTCTGCTCTTTCTGCTCCAAGGTTCAAAAGTGGACTTTAAGAAGCTTCTGCGAACAAAAAAGTTCACTGGAAATTCTCTCTGGAGCCACGAAATCCGTGCTGGAACTTGCTGGGTTTTGCTGGAACATTCCCTCCTCCCCTGCTCTGCCCCTGATGTTCAGTGAACCCAGCCCAGACCCACCTGAGCACCACCTGCACCGATTTCACACCGGGCTGCAACTCCCTGGAAAATTAAAGAATAGAAACCTCAAATTAATTATGTCAAAGAAAGCAATTCCACCCCCAATTCTACCCCCAAAAAAGTCACCCAAACCAGCAGCCAAACTCAAGAACTTCAGTTGTTCCTCATTTTTTTTTTAATAGACCTTTCAAAAATTACCTCACAGAACTTTATTTAAATTGTACAATTCCCCCTGCAAATATCAGTGGTCCTGTAATTATTATTTTTTTTTTTCCTGATGCACCAACTTACAGCTTTACTCTGGGTTTTTAAAACTGTTCAGGTGCCTTCTGGTGATCTGGGAGAATTTATAAAAACTGGGTTTTAAGGTCAGGTTTACCTGACAGTGTTCAAGTCTCTCTGTGTTTAATTATTCAGCTGAAGCTGCTCATGCAAACCAAGGGACTGAGTATTAAGGCCCCAGTGTGAATATTGCAACCTCCACCAGGGCTGTTCCTGCCAGGATTTTAACAGGAATCAGGAACAAAAATGGAAGGCAGAACAAGAGAATTTCACCAGGAGGCAAAATAACCAAGATATTCTTTCTCCAGCTCTTTATTTTATGATAAAGAGAAATATTTAAGGGTTTGATGTTGAATTTCTGGAGGAATTCTTCTGCATGAAGGGAGCAGATCAGCCAAGAGGAAACCTCTGAGGAGAGGCTTTGTTTGACTCCAAAGCTGCATCTGACAGGGGTCAGGCTAAATCCTAATCCTGGTGTTTCCCCTGGCCTCCTTCCCCACCAAGGAAGTTTCCTTTCAGATGCAAAGAGCCCCAAACTCTGCCTTTTGAACCTGGCACCAAAGGAGAGGCTGCAGGGAGCTCAGAGCACCAGAGAATTCAGGTCACTGATGCTTTCATCCCCTCTTCCTGCCCAAATTCAGAGTTCCAGGGGGAGATTAGAGCAGCACCAGTGACACTTAAGGACCTGCAGGGGTGAATTTGCAGCTCCTGCTCCCCCCCAGAGCTCTCTGCTTTCCACGAGGAGCAGCCTGATGTCCTCACACAGAACAAAAGCTTCCACAGGGAGGGAGCACCGAGGGATTCTGGAATTGATGCAGCTGCATTTTCTTGAGCTGTGAACAGCCAGTGAGGAGTACCTGGAATTTCTGATCAGCTCCACTTGTCTGGGTGTTAATGCAAAAATGCACGGACTTTCCTGAAGCTTCTCGTTATTCTGTGGGACTGAGAGGGAAGAAGGAAAGAGAATCCATCAAACTGAGCACAAGGGGATTGTTCTGCTCTGTCTACCTCCAAATCTTTTCTCCCACACACCAGAATTCCACTTTTTTCCCCCACTTTTCCAGGTGTTTTTGGTAATTCTGCTTTGGTTAGAGCTTTGCTCACTGTTCACTGCAACCAGCACAGGCTGTGGATTTCATTTTTCTCTTTATTAAAATTATTCTTCCTCCCCTCAGACAATCCAAGAGCCATCAGTTCACCACATCACCAAAAATGCAAGGACTTTCCTGAAGCTTCTGTGGGACTGAGGAGGGAAGGAAGAAAAGAGAATCCACCAAACTGAGCACAAGGGGATTGTTAAGCTCTGTTTATCCCCAGGTGTTGTTTTCTCCCACACCCCAGAATTCCACTTTTTTTCCACTTATTTTTGGTAATTCTGCTTTGATTAGAGCTTTGCTCACTGTTCACTCCAACCAGCACAGGCTGTGGATTTCATTTTTCTCTTTTGAATAAGAATTTGGAATAATAATATTGAAAAATTTTCCTTCCTCCCCTCAGACAATCCAAGAGTTCACCACACCAGTGGTGCCACAGCCTGACCACATCCTCAAGAAGCCCGAGAGGAGACCTGAGCCTGACACAAAAGCACAAAACCAACCAGGACTGAGCAGGAGGGCTCTGGAAGAGAAAGAAAAAAACAAACCCAGCAACAACAACAACAACAAAAAAAAGATTAGGTCAGATAATAAAGAAGCAGCACAAAAAGCAGCTGGGAGAGACAAACCACGACTTGCAAGGCCCTGACCTTGAGGGTGGGACAGCAGCTCACCCTCAGAGAGGCTTGAGCAGAGCCCAGCATTAACTGTGGCCTTTTGCACGCTGATAATTTTAAGATCAAGTGCATTTAAAGTGAGGAAAACGAAGCTCGGGACGTGGGAAACTTCAGTTGCAATTTTTACTTCAATCCCAACGTGTTTTATTTTCAGTTTTGTGGCTCCAGGCGAAGTTCAGAACCTGAGCTGCTGAAAGTTCACAAAGAGGAAGTGCTAAAACTGCTTTTTTTTTTTTAATTATTTAGCAAGAATTGGGGGTTTTGCTTTGCACTGCTGCCATTTGCAAGGCTATTCAAAGCCAAGAGGATTCCAGAAGTGGGGAAGTGGATTTTGGTGTGAAAAAGAGGAGATGAAGGAAGGGTAAAACCTCAGCAGCTCCTGCAAGACCTGGTGACAACTGGAGTCACTCCAGGGGCTTCCCTTCGCTCCCCTTTTCTGCTTTAAAAATGCAAATAGAGCTTGAAAAAGAAAGAAATGTTAACTGTAATAATGAAGATTATCTTCAAGGAACTTCTGTCTAATTCCAGTTTCCATCCAAATACCTCCTGACCCAAACAAGCAGCAGAAAATAAAGCATTTTGTGAGGTATTTTTAGCAAGTGATGATTGACCAGGACAATAACAAAAAGTGATTTTAGTGTTTCTGATGAAGGAACTGCCCATAAACAGAGCCCTGCTGATGGTTCAGCCACACCAAGACAAAACAAACCTGATTAGGAAAAGTGAGAAGCTGCTCATGGTTTATTTGGAATTTCTATCAGCTCACTCTTCCTTTAGACAGAAAAAAAATTAAATTTCTGCTGGAAAAGAAGCCCAAAATCTGGGAAATGCAACCAATTCATTTTTATTTACAGCTCAATCTTGTCAGATAATTGAATTTTCTCCCTTTTTCCCTCAGCTCCTTGGTTTTTATCAGGGTTGCTGGGATCCATTTAATTCCAAAGTTGCCACAAGCAGGAGATCAAGTTTTAAACTCCAGAGTGAATCAAGGCTCAGAACTTCTTGGATCCACCAGGAATTGGCCAAATTTATCTCAGACTTCAGCAATGGATTCCCATTCCAACCTCACCTGCTCCAGCAGGCAGGGAAAATAAACTCATTTCAGTGTTTTAGGGTTTCAAGGTTTTTTTTTTTTTTCCCAGGGTTTTAGGTTTTTTTCCCATGATTTTAGGGTTTCAGGGTTTTTTTTCCCAGGGTTTTAGGAGGCTTTTTTTTCCCTAGGGTTTTAGGGTTTTTTCCCCATGGTTTTAGGGTTTCAGGGATTTATTTCCAGGGTTTTAGGTTTTCTTTCCCCAGGGTTTCAGGGGTTTTTTTCCAGGATTTTAGTGGGTTTTTTTCCCCCAGGTTTTTGGGTTTCAGGATATTTTTCCCCCCAGGTTTTTGGGTTTCTTGTTTTTTTTCTCCAGGTTTTAGGGTTTCAGGGTTTTTTTTCCCCCAGGTTCTTGGGTTTCAGGGGTTTTTTTCTCCAGGTTTTAGGGTTTCAGGGTTTTTTTTCTCCAGGTTTTAGGGTTTCAGGGATTTTTTTCCCTGGGTTTTAGGGTTTCAGGATTTTTTTCCCCCCAGGTTTTTGGGTTTCTTGGGTTTTTTTCTCCAGGTTTTAGGGTTTCAGGGGTTTTTTTTCTCCAGGTTTATGGGTTTCAGGGGTTTTTTCCCCAGGGTTTTTGTGTTTCAGGGTTTTTTCCCAGGGTTTTAGGGTTTCTGTCCCGTCCTTCCTTGGACACCTCCAGGGCTGGGGATTCTCCAGCAAACAGAGCCTGTCACAGCAAATATTTGGGACAAAAATCACTCAGAATCCCTCAGAGCACGCAGCTGCTGTCAAAAAACCACTGAATCCACTCTGTTTTATCCAAAAAAGTGCCAGAGGAAATCACAGAGCCCACACAAACCCTGCCCTGAACCCCCCAAAACAGCACAGGGCCACCTCAGCATTCATCCCCTCTCAAAGGGAACCTTCAATCTTCATTTTAAGCATTATTTACCCACGAGAATTGCAGGATTTCACTAAATTTGAACAATTTTCGCGCTGACACCCTCAGCCCGAGCAGAGACTGCTCACGGACATCACTCAGGTATCAAAAACCCCATCCTTAAACTGGGTGCGTGCTGCCTAAATCTGGGATTTCACAATGGATCTAATTCATGGGTTTTTATCTGGAGAGCTCCAGGAATAACAGACATTGGAGAATTCCCCAGGGACTCTGCTCCCCTGCAGCCCAAATGAGGCAGCGCCCACCTCACCTTTGATCCCAAGGCAATCCTCTCCCAGAGGCAGGAGAGCTTTTCCCTTAAGGAATGTGCTTCCAATTGACACCTGGAACACATCAATTCCATTTTTCCTACTCCCAACCACGGCCACGTGTTTAAAATATCCCTTTTGTAGCCCAGGGAAAGGGGTTTCCAACAGGATCTGGGGTTTGGAATCGGGGTTTGAGTTTGTCAGGAGCTCTCAGGTTTGGTCTGGACACAGGATGGGAAATCTGGGCAACAAAATGTGAAGAGGAGCAGCTTCCATCAGGAAAAAACTGTTTGTTTTGCTCAGAGTGCTTTGTTTTATCACAGAATCTGGGAAAATGCTGAGCTGGAAGGGACCCCAAGGGTCAGAGAGCAGCTCCTGGCCCTGCAGGACACCCCAGCAATCCCAGCCTGTCCCAGAGCGGTGCCCAAAGGCTCCTGGAGCTCTGGAGGGGTTGGATGTGCCCATTCCCTCAGTGCCCATTCCCAGGGGGAAGGTGCCCATTGGGAATTCAGTGCCCCATTCCCTGGGAGTTCAGTGCCCATTCCCTGGGGGAAGTTCAGTGCCCATTCCCTGGGGGAATTCAGTGCCCATTCCCTGAGGGAATTCAGTGCCCATTCCCTGAGGGAATTCAGTGCCCATTCCCTGAGGGAATTCAGTGCCCATTCCCTGGGAGTTCAGTGCCCATTCCCTGGGGGAATTCAGTGCCCATTCCCTGGGGGAATTCAGTGCCCAGCACCCTCTGGGGGAAGAATTTCCCTGAGATCCAACCCAAACCTCTCCTGCCTCAGCTCCAGCCCTTCCCTGGCTCCTGTCCCTGCTCCCAGAGAGCTCAGGGCCTGATTCCACACCAAGCACAGCCCCAAAATCCCAACTCCAAATACTCCAGGGAGCAGCTGAGACACTCAGGGCTGAGATAACCCCAATTCTGGGGAGCCACCAAGCTTTCATCATTCCCATCACTGTTCCAGCAGGAACTGGAGCTGCAGGACACCAGGATGAGGAAATTAAAGTGTCTGGAAGAGTCCTTGGGCTCAGAGAAGCCGCTCATGGTTTATTTGGGCATTTCTATCAACTTTTTCTTTATACAAAAATTAAATTGCTGCTGGAAAAGAAGCCCAAAATCTGGGAGGTGACACCTCAGGGTACCTGATCAGGTGTTGAGACCTGAACATCTGCTGGTGCCCAGCTCCTCCTGGCTCCACAGAAAGCACTGCCAGCAGCAGGAAAAGCAGCCACAAACACTCCAGGGCCCAGGGGAGGTGTCACCTGCCAGGGGAGAGGCTCCCTTTAACGAGCCCTCGGCTCTGAGCTGATGCAGGGGGGATTTAATGACCAAAATCTGCTCAGCACAGTGAGTGCATCCAGGCTCTTCTGTCTCTGGATGCTTCCACCTCTTGGGAATTTGTTTTCCTTCAAAATCCCGTACTGGAATTGCTGACTAACACTGCACAAACCCATTCCCCACACAATTATAATGTTTGAGCTTGACTCTGTCACCACTCAGCTCTTTTGTCACAGCATTAACGCCTTCAAATGAAGAAGAAATTATACAAAATCTGACTGATTCATCCTTTTTCTTTTTGTTTCTGCACAACCAAATCTTTTATCTATATTTTCCCCTCCGAGCCACAACAAATATTTTTTTTTTCAGCAAGTTGTAGAATCATTTAGCAGAGAATTCTGACATTACCACATGAATTTATGGGACAACTCAGCAGAACACAACTTCTCCACTGGACACACTGAGTTTGCTACCAGAACATTCTGTTTACCCTCAGTTAACAATCCTCTTTGTTTCTCCAAACTAAAATAATGAAAAATCACTCTCCACACCCCAGAGGAAAAAAAAAGCAAGCTCTTCTTCCAGTTTTACTGGTTACCCCTCAAAATACACAGCACCACACACAAATAACTGTGACAGGCACAAAAGAAAAATAGTCAGAAATGTTATTTTGCCTCCCTTTTTTATCCATAGGATGCTTCAGGTCAGGGATTTTTAGTGCTGAAAACCAGAGTTAGTGCAGAACACAGCTCCAAATTCCACAGGAGCCAAACAAGGTGGGGCTTCCAAGTCACATCCCAAAGTGAGCACATTCCAGGTCTGAGGAAAATCCCAGGAGCACAGGAAGTTTGGGCTGGGAGGGAGCTGGAGGATGATCCCAGTCCATCCCACGGGCAGGGACACCTTCCCTGATCCCAGGCTGCTCCAGCCTGGCCTTGGGCACTGCCGGGGATCCAGGGGCAGCCCCAGCTGTGCCAGGGAACAATTCGTCTCCAATATCCCATGGAAATGTCTCCTCTTTCAGTTTAAAAGCATTGCCCCTTGCCCAGCGCTCTCTGTCTCCATGTAAAAAGCCTCTCTCCCTTTCATCAGCCGCCTTCAAGCACTGCAAGCCCAGAGAGAAACACGGCTCTGTGGATTCTGAGTGTGAGGAGAGAGAGAGAGAGAGAGAGAGAGCTGGGAGAGGAGGGAGCTCAGCAGCACATCCATCAACCTCTCCATCCCAGAAAACCCTGGGAAACACAGGCAACAAAAAGCCTGAAATCAACAGCAACACAAACAACTCAAAAAGCTTGAAATCAACAGCAACACCTGCACAGCTCAACAGCAGCAACACCTGCACAGCTCAACAACAGCACAGCTCAACAACAGCAACACCTGCACAGCTCAACACAGCAACACCTGCACAGCTCAAACAGCAACACCCCCACCTGCACAGCTCAACAACAGCAACACCTGCACAGCTCAACAACAGCAACACCCCCACAACTCAACAACAGCAACACCCCCACAACTCAACAACAGCAACACCTGCACAGCTCAACAACAGCAACACCCCCACAACTCAACAACAGCAACACCTGCACAGCTCAACAACAGCAACACCCAACTCAACAACAGCAACACAGCAACACCCCTCAACAACAGCAACACAGCAACACCCTCAACAACAGCAACACCCCCACAACTCGAAGAGCTTGAAATCAACACCAACACCCCCTACAACTCAACAACAGCAACACCCCCACAACTCAAAAAGCTTGAATACAACAGCAACACCCCCACAATTCAACAACACCCCCACAACTCAAAAAGCTCAAAATCAACAGCCACACCTCCTACAACTCCAAAAAGCTTGAAATCAACAGCAACACTCCCACAACTCAAAATCTTGAAACCAATACCAACACCCCCTGCAACTCAAAAAAGCTCAGAACCAACACCAGCACCCCCTACAACTCAACGAGCTCGAAACCAACACCAACACCCCCCACAACCCAACAACACCAACACCGCCCCGCAACTCAAAAAAAGCTCGGAACCCAACACCAACACCCCCCCCACAACCTCACCCAGCTCCGTGGGCTTCAGGAGCTCGTCCAGCGTGGTGTAGAAGGGCAGCTTCACCAAGCGCACCTCGGGCTTGGCCACTTTGGGGGGCAGCCTGCCCAGTCCGTTCAGGTATTTGCCGTAGAGGGCAGGGTAGTCGATGTTGGCGGTGGGCAGAGTCCGCGCCACGGCGCTGCCGCGGTCGTAGGCCGAGTGCAGGGGCAGGGCCTCGGCGCGGTGCGGCGGCGCCACGTCCGAGCCTTTCTTGTTGTAGCGGGTCTCGTAGAGCTCCTTGATCTTCTTGAACACCTCGGGGCTGCAGTCGAACTGGACCAGCTGCAAAGCTCGCGTGACGAGCTCGTGTTTTAGTCCGCTTTTACTCCTGCCAACAAAACCCAGCAACATCTGAAGATCTGAGACTCGGAAACTCATCACCATGTTCTGGGGGATAAAAAATTAAAAGATGTTCTCATAGTTATAAAAGGCAAAGGTTCAGTGCTCACTTTATATTCAAAATTTTTCCCCTTTCAGAGAAAAGACCCCCAAATCTGTTCAAACCCCTGATTTTGGTTCCCGTTTCTCGCCTGAGCGACGCAAAGGCAAAAATCAGCCCCTGAAATATCATCTAAATGACAAAACCACCAGGACAGGCGTCAAATGACTCAAAAATCACTTTCATGGATGCTAAGCATCCTCAAAACGGCTCAGCTGGGAGCAGGAGTGACCACAAAGGAGATCCAAACCAAGAGGCCCCACTTGTGAAAGGGCTCATGAGCTCCTTCAGCAGCCGAAATTCCAAGGAAAGCGGGAAAGCTTCATCCCAAATGGTGCCAGGGCAAGGCACAGAAGAAAATCAACATGAGCTGGGTGAGGCTGAGGGCAGCTGGAGCCACCAGCCCTGGATTTGAGTGGAGCTGAATGGGAAAACCCCTCCAGAATCCTCCCTGCACCCACAGGATCTTTAAAAAAATCATATTTCGAGCAGGGCAGGATATTGAGATCGTTCCAGAGAGCAGTGTGTTCCCAGGAGAACAATGCCAAGCTCTTCCCTGTGATGCCAGCCAGGAGCTGCCTCAGTGCCACCCTGGAATTATCAATCTCAGTGCCTGATAAGCAGCAAAACCCAGCTCAGCCTCCCAAAATTCCCTCTCTGTGGCACTTCAGGCTGTGACTGTCAGCTCATCCAAAGGCCACGAGGAAATCAGGAATTCCTCCTGCAAAACCCACAGCTCCAGGTTGCCATTTCAGTTCCCTAAACACCAAAAAAGCCTAAAAAAAATGGAAAAAAGTACTTGGGTTTGAAAATTCAAGTTGTCCTGGCAATAAACTCGGGAGATATCCAGGTATATTCACTCCATTCCTTCCTGGTTTGGGGGAATATGGGAATTCAAGAAGAAACCCCACGAAAAAGAAATCCAGCAGCAAGGATCCAGCAGATCTCTCTTCCCCAATCTCCACCCCACACTTGAATTAAATAATAATTATAAAGAAAGCACGAAATACAGCTTTCTGTAGAATCTAACAACTTTATCGTTTCCTGGATTATTATTTTTTACAGATTATTATTATTTTTTTTTAATTAAGAAAGTTACAGCTGTTTCCAGAAACGTTTCACAGCCACTTTTGGATGTGTGGGAATTCGAAGAGAGAGAAAATGCCATTTGATTTCCTCCTTTCCCCTTACAGTTAATGTCATTTAATCTGAAAACCCAAAAGCTGTTTAGGGCACTGCCTGTAGTTAGAACTTCGTGATGAGTCCCAAAATATCCCCGATGAGGGGGAAAAAAAAAAACCAGACTGATGACTAAAGAGGAGAGAAAAGGTGTTTAATTGCCAGAAAATCAGGATTTCACAGCTCTGGATTCACTGGTGCTGCTCCACCAGACAGCACCTGTGAAATCCTGGAGAAATCCGCTTTGTGCCTCGCTTTTCTCCAACTTAAAAACACAATCAGGATCGTTAAGGTTGGGAAAAACCTCCAAGATCATCAAGGCTGATCAAATCCCACCCGGATCGTTAAAGAGTGCTAGGAAATGGAGAGGGTGTTGCTCTCCCCGAGGGGTTTGAGGATAAAAGGTGTTCTTTGGAAACATAAATTCATCAAGGCACAGCAGCAGGAGGCACCAGGGCATCCCAGGGGCACAGGAGGCAGGAATTCCTCCCGCAGGAATTGCTCCTGGAGCCCCTCACCCGGGATTCTCGGGGCGGAAAGCGGAGCTGGAGGGAAAAGTTCCCCTTTTGAGGGAATCGAGGCCCAGCAGGACGATGAGAGTGGAGCAGAACCACAACAAGAAACCCCAGACAAAGCAAACCCAGGGCTCGATCTGCGCCGTGCGAGCGGGGGAGCGCAGGGATCGCCGAGATTCCCGACACTCCTGGCCGCTCCTCCCCTCAGGAACCCCCGTGTGGGACGGCTCGGAGCCCCCAAAATCCTGGGAAGCGCATCCCGGCCTCGGGAATAGCAGCGGGAGGGCAGAGCCCCGCGCACCGAGCCGCTCCCGCTGGGATTCCTGCGGCCAGCCGCGCACAGCCCGGCCCAGGAGCAGCTCCTGCGGCCGGGCAGCGCTTCCCAGGGATCGCTTCCTTGGGAACACTTCCAGGGATCGCGGGCACCGCTCGTTACCCGCCCCGAGCAGCGGCTGCCACCGGCAGGGCTCCCACAGAACCGGGATCCCGGGGGGGAACGGGGAAAGCTCCCGCTGGCCTCCGGCGGGCCCGGAGCGAGGCACAAACCGCCCCGGAAACACAACTCGGAGCGCGGATTCGCTTCACGCCATCCCTGAGGGGCCCGGGCGCCGCCGCAGCCCCGGGCAGCGCCGGTCCCAGCGCCCGCCGGACCGGGCAGCCCCGCACCGAGCCGCCCACCCCGCACCGGGCAGCGAGCCCCGCACCGGGGGCAGCACCGGCGATGCTTAATCCCCGCAATCAGCGGGGGAAGCCCAGCGCGGCGGCAGCCCCGAGGAGGGCGGGAGGCACCGCGGCCCGGCCCGGCCCAGCCCGGTTCGGCCCCGGCAGGTCCGGCGGGGGCTGCGGCCCTGAGGCCGGGGCGGGGCAGTCCCTGAGGGAAAAATGCGAGCGGGCGGCCCCGGAGCGCCGCCCCCGCGGTTCGCAGCGCCGCCCCCCGCCGTCCCCCCGCTGTCCGGGAGCCGCGCGGTGCCGGCCGGGCCCCGCGGGCGGGGCGGCGGCGCCGCTTCCCTCACCTTCGCCTCCACCAGCTCCGCCGCCATCTTGGGCCTCCAGCGTCCACCGCGCCGGGCGCCGCCGCCGGCTCACGTGACCGCCCTCGCGCCGGGCCGGGCGGGGGGGGCGGGGCCTCGGCGGGCAGCGCCGCCCAATCAGCGCGCGCGCTGCTCGCCCCTCCCCCCCGCCTCGGCCACGCCCCTGAAGCTGCGCCCCCGCCAGGCCACGCCCATCCCGGGAGTCTTAAAGGGGCCGCGCTCCGCAAAGCGGGGGCGCACCGGGGGCGCACCGGGACCGGGGGGGGAGGAGGGGTCCCGGGTACCGCGGGACGGGGAGCGCGGGAGGCGGGCAGGCTGTGAGTGCTGCCCCCAAGATGGCGGCAGGTGGGTGCCCCGGGGCAGGGCAGGGCCCGGTGGGCTCGGCCCGAGGCTCCGCTGCCGGTCCCGGTGAGGAGGGGAGCGCTGGGGGGGCTCCCGGAGGGGATGGGGAAGGGTCCCGGTGTCCCGGGAAGGGGGGGGCTGGGGACGGGAATCTCCCGGGTAAAATTCGAACCGGGGCAGCGACAGCGCAGAGAGCCCCGGTCGGTGATTGTGCCCCTTTCTGCAACTTAATAATAATAATAATAATAAAGATGATATATTGTAGTGTGTAGCTTTCTCCCGAGGGACAGCTCTGATTTCTGCTCTCTGGGAGCAGGGACAGGAGCCAGGGAAGGGCTGGAGCTGAGGCAGGAGAGGTTTGGGTTGGATCTCAGCGAAATTCTTCTCCCAGAGAGTGCTGGGCACTGAATTCCCCCAGGGAATGGGCACTGAATTCCCGCAGGGAATGGGCACTCAACTCCCCCAGGGAATGGGCACTCAACTCCCCCAGGGAATGGGCACTGAATTCCCCCAGGGAATGGGCACTGAATTCCCCCAGGGAATGGGCACTGAATTCCCAGGGAATGGGCACATTCCCAGCCCTGCCGGAGCTCCAGGAGCCTTTGGACACGGCTCTGGGACAGGCTGGGATTGCTGGGCTGTCTGTTCTCGATGATCTTTGGGGGTAACTCCAGTGTTTGGGGTGAAACGCTGCACTGGGAGAGGTTTTCCAGCACTTTCCTCTCCTTGCCGTCAACCCCACGTACTAATTAAACAAAAAGGCAATTAGCAGTTTCTCAGGAAGGCAGGGATGTTAATCAGGTTTCCCAGTTTTCCCTTCCAGGCTGGCAAAAGCCGGGCTTGGTGCTAAAAATCCGCCGGATCTCTATGGAAACCCCAAAGGGCGATAATTCATCCTGTCAGGGAGGGAGAGCCGGGCCCAAACCCATCCTGCAGCGCTGTCCCTGCCTGTCCCTGCTGGTCCCTGATTGTCCCTGCCTGTCCCTGCCTGTCCCTGCCTCGCACAGACCGGCTGGGAATGTGCTGGGAATTTGGGAGCTGCTGCTGTGGGGATGAATGCTGAGAGAATCGGGATTGTTTACCTGGAGGAGAGAAGCTTTGGGGTGACCTGTCTGTGACCCTAAGGGGCTGATAAGAAATATGGAGAGAGACTCTGGACAAGGGATGGAGGGACAGGACACAGGGAATGGCTTCCCACTGCCAGGGGGCAGGGATGGATGGGATTTGGGGAAGGAATCCTTCCCTGGGAGGGTGGGGAGGGGCTGGGATGGAATTCCCAGAGCAGCTGTGGCTGCCCCTGGATCCCTGGCAGTGCCCAGGGCCAGGCTGGGCAGGGTTTGGAGCAGCCGGGGACAGTGGGAGGTGTCCCTGCCATGGCAGGGGTGGCACTGGATGTTCCTGCTCTCCCCACCCAAACCATCCCGTGACTCCGTGATTTTTGGGAGCTTTAACAACGATGAGGGCGCACCGGGAGGGCTCGGAGCCCGAGCTCTGCGGCTCCGTGACAGCCCCGTGGCACCGGTGCCGGTGTCCCCCCCCCGGTGCCGGTGTCCCCCGGGTCCTCCCCGCCCGCAGGGGGCGCTGCAGCACCGGCACCCCCGGGCCGCCCGGAGCATGCGCAGTGCGGGCACCCTGCGGGACCGGGGCGGGGCGGGCCGGACCAACCGCTGCTCGGGATCGACGCTGACACCGGGCCCGGCTCTACCGCCTTCTCCCGGTGGCCGAGCCCCCGTGCTCGCCTGCCGCCCGGTGACACCGGCGGCGGGGCTCTCAGCGCTCCGAGGGGCGGCCTCACCAACCCCGGTGCACCGGGCCGGTTCCCAGAGCGGCAGCGGGAGGGGCGGAGCTTCCCCCCGCCGCAGCCCGGGCGGGGCTGTCGCTGTCGCTGCCGCTCCCGTTCCCCCGGTGCGGCCGCCGTGACACCCACGTGGTGCCGGCGAGGCGGAACATCCTCCCAACCATAGAGCCGGCGGGCTAGAGCGGCGCGGCCGCGCACGCGCTCGGCGCAGGCCCCGCCCCCCAGCGGCGCCGCCCTATAAGAACGCACCGGCTGACGTCAGCGCTCTCTTCCGCCCGCTCTGCGCTCGCCAGCGAGACAGGGCCGAGCCGCCGCCATTGCCGAAACCCCCCCGCCCCGCAGCATCCGCCGCCATCCGCCACCATGGTGAGCCCCCGCCGCCCGCCGCCGCTCCCGCGGGGATGAGCGGCCCTCGCGCTTCCCGTACCGCCGGGGATGGCGCTTCCGCGAGCGTCGCGGCTCCCACGGCGGCGACTGCGGCCTGTGCTGCCGGGCTGGGCCGCGGCTGCGGGGAGAGGGTGGGGCGGCGGGAGGGGGCCGGTCCGTGGGGCCGTGTCACCCCCGGTGCCGGCGGGAGCCGCCGGTGTCGGTGCCGGGGCTGCCGGTGCCCCGCGGGGCGCGGGAGCGGCGGCGCTGATGTGGCAGCGCGGCGGTGGCGGCGCGGCCGGGGCGCTGCGGTGCCGGTCGTGCCTTATGTAACGCTGCGGTCTGGGCTGGCACCGGCACCGGCACCTGCCCGGGCTCGCTTTTGGGGGCGTTTTGCGCCCAGCACCCGCTGACACCGCGGCTTGAGGGACGCCGGGGCAGGGAGGGGTTGGTGCTGCGGTGCCCCTGCTGCGGGCTGTGCTGTCACCCAGGCAGAGTCGGTGTCACCGTGACTATGGCAGGTGGGACTACGGGAGATTCGGATTGCTTGGAATTGCCGGAGCTGTTTCCGTGCGCTCTGAGTCCCCCCCTTCTCTCCTCCCTCAAGGTGAACTTCACAGTAGACCAGATACGGGCCATCATGGACAAAAAGGCCAACATCAGGAACATGTCCGTGATCGCCCACGTGGACCACGGCAAGTCCACGCTGACGGATTCCCTGGTGTGCAAGGCCGGGATCATCGCCTCGGCGCGCGCCGGCGAGACCCGCTTCACCGACACCCGCAAGGACGAGCAGGAACGGTGCATCACCATCAAATCCACGTGAGTGCCCTCCCTCCAGGCTCCTGCTGTTCCCTGGGATGAGCTCCGGGGGGGATTGGGCTCCTCCAGGAGGTGGGGGAAGATGCTGTTGGGCTCTGGTGCTCTTGAGGGTCTGGAATGATGGAGCAGGTGTTGGTTGGGTTCTGCTCAGTCATTGAGCAATGCATTGGTGGGCACTGGGGAAGCAGGAGCTTCAGCCTCCTAGTTGAGCTCCAGGATTTTTGGATGTCCTGTGGATGCAGTGTGGAGACTCTTGGGAGCATCTCTGGGGATGTACCTGGTGGCTGTGCCACCACAGGGAGTGTGAGGACCCTGAGGGTTGTGAAAAGGGTTGGAGAACACGGTTGGGATTGGTAGGAGAAGGCTAAATCCATGATTTGGGACTGGAACCCTTTCTGGGTGCTTGGGAAGTGCAGGGGTTCAGGGGAGGTTGGGATTCTGGAGGATGCTGTGCTTTAGGAAGGGCAGAGCCTGTGCTCCTGTTATCTCCCAGGAATACCCTTCAGGGAATCCTGGAGCCCAGCATTTGGGCTGGAAAAGATCTCCAAGGTCTTGGACTCCAACCTGTGTCTGGTCACCACCAGACCAGTACTGGGTGTCACATGCAGTGGTGGCAGCTGTTTGTGTGGGACAAAACAACACAGGTCATAATTTAATAATTCTTCCTTCCTTTCAGAGCCATTTCTCTGTTTTATGAGCTCTCCGAGAACGACTTGGCCTTCATCAAGCAGAGCAAGGATGGTTCTGGTTTCTTGATCAACCTCATTGACTCCCCTGGGCACGTGGACTTCTCCTCAGAGGTCACCGCAGCTCTGCGGGTCACTGACGGCGCCCTGGTCGTCGTGGACTGTGTCTCTGGTGAGGATTTCTGCAGCTGGAATGTGGAATTTCGGGGGAATGTGGAATTTCGGGGGAATGTGGAGAGGGGGGAGAGCTCATTGCTGACGGATTGTGCGTTTGGCAGGCGTGTGCGTGCAGACAGAGACTGTGCTGCGTCAGGCCATCGCCGAGAGGATCAAGCCTGTGCTGATGATGAACAAGATGGACCGGGCGCTGCTGGAGCTGCAGCTGGAGCCAGAGGAGCTGTACCAGACCTTCCAGCGCATCGTGGAGAACGTCAACGTCATCATCTCCACCTACGGAGAGGGAGAGAGCGGCCCCATGGGCAACATCATGGTGAGGGGAGCCTGGGGTTGGCTTGGCTTGAGGTGTCTTGGTGAGAGGGAGCAGCTCCCTCCCCAGGGAGAATTCCAGGTGGAGAAATGAGAGGGGGATCTCGAAGGTGCCTGAACTCGCCAGGTTTGGGCTGGATTGGGGCTCTCGCTGGCTCCTCTCCCAAAGCTCCTGTTCAAGGCCTGAGCAAATAAAGCCTGGGATTGATGCCCAGAGCAGCTGTGGCTGCCCAATCCCTGGAAGTGTCCAAGGCCAGGTTGGACAGAGTTTGGCAGCCTGTCACTAGTGGGGTTCTGTGGGGCTCCATCCTTGGCCCTGTGCTCTTAAGTGTCTCCATAAAGGGCCTGGATGCAGGACTCTAAGGCAGATCTAGGAAATTTGGTGACATCAAATTGGGAGGAGCTATTGACTCCCTCAAAGACACAGAGACCCTGGAGAGAAACCTTGACAAATCAGAGGATTAGGCAATCACCAACCACATGAAATTTAAAAGAATGACAAGTGCTGGATTCTGCTCCTGGGATCATGGAATGTGTCCCTGCCATGGCAGGGGGTGGAATGAGGAGGGTTTTAAGGTCCTTCCCCACCTGCTCTGCTGGGTGTCTGGGAAGGGAGCAGGGCTCTGGGCCCCAGGTTCTGAGGAGGAGCTTGTGCTGTACTCCTGCGTGCTGGAGGTGTCCACCTTCCCTGATCCTCCTGGGAAGGATGGGAATCCTGCCTGCACATGGATCTGAGCACACACCTGGTGGGAGTGGAGGAAAACCAGCCCCGTTCTGTGGTGCAGAGCTAAAGTGGTGCCTGTCCCAGACCTTGGAGATGGTTACTGGGATGAAGAGAGTTCCAGTGCCCAAGACTCCTTGTACTTGAGTGTTTTTGGGATGGAGTGGACTCCAGGCCGTTCCCCTGACCCAGCTCTGCTGTTCCCTCTCAGATTGACCCGGTGCTCGGGACCGTGGGCTTTGGCTCGGGCCTGCACGGCTGGGCCTTCACCCTGAAGCAGTTTGCTGAGATGTACGTGGCAAAGTTTGCTGCCAAGGGAGATGCCCAGCTCAGCCCAGCCGAGCGTGCCAAGAAAGTTGAGGACATGATGAAGAAGCTGTGGGGAGACAGGTGAGGAGGGGATGGTGCTGGCTGGAATTGCAGAGCAGCTCCACGTGGCTGCAGCCTGGCACTGCAGGGGATGGGGAACGGGGAGGGTGTGTGTGGTGGTGCCTGATTTAACAGGAGTTCATTGCATTTTGGTGAGTGCTGGAAACCCAGAGGAGGAGGAAGGCAGGAAATGGCTCTTCCTCAGCAGCCCTTGGCTCTGCCCTGAGCAGGCAGAACAAACCATGTGTCTGTAGCTGACCTGAGCATGGACATTTCATCTGATTTCCTTCTCTCTGCAGATACTTTGACCCTGCCACCGGCAAGTTCAGCAAATCTGCCACCAGCCCTGATGGGAAGAAACTGCCCAGGACCTTCTGCCAGCTCATCCTTGACCCCATCTTCAAGGTGAGTTCCTCAGGGTTCCTCCCGCTCCGCGCTTCCGTTCTGTGCGTGATGATGGAAAATTTCTTCACTTTGACCTGACTCGTTTTGATTGAAGAAATTGAGCTGTCTGACACGTCTGGGTACTCTGGGGGCAGGTGGGCTGTGTCTGCTGGAGGGAGGCTGGCTGCTGAGGAGGAGCAGGAATTCTCTGCAGCTGCAGAGGAGCTGCTGCTCCAAACTGGGTCACGGCAGCGCTGCCAATAGCTGCTCTCGTCGCAGGTTTTCGATGCCATCATGAACTTCAAGAAAGAAGAGGCGGCTAAACTGATTGAGAAACTGGACATCAAGCTGGACAGCGAGGACAAGGACAAGGAGGGCAAACCCCTGCTGAAGGTGAGGCTGCTCTGAGTCCTCTGGGGAGCAGTTGTGCTGCTCCAGCTGTGTCGACATCAACCTACCTGGGAGGTGGGGAGGTGCTGTTGGGAGGTGGGGAGTCTGACTGGGTCCTGCTGCTCTGCCCAGGCTGTGATGAGGCGGTGGCTGCCAGCTGGAGATGCCCTGCTGCAGATGATCACCATCCACCTGCCTTCCCCCGTCACAGCCCAGAAGTATCGCTGCGAGCTGCTCTACGAGGGCCCCCCCGACGATGAGGCTGCCATAGGTAGGACGAGCTGAGCTGCTGCTTTGCTGCCAGGCCTCAGCTCCAACACGCCTGTAACCAGCTTGTTCTCCGTGTGCAAGGCTCAGGAGTGTCTGGAATGGAGGCTGTAGCTTTTTTAGCGTGGATCAAACAGGTTTAGTGACTCGCAGCTCTGTTCTGGAGTGCTGAGCTGGCTGAGTAAGTGGAGAGTAGGCAGAGGGGTCCAGCTGAGTCGGGATTTGTTGAAAACGTTTCTTGGTGATGAGATCTTCCATGGAATCACAGAATAGGTTGGGTTGGAAGGGATCTTGAGAGTCATCCAGCCCCATTCCCTGCCATGGCAGGGACACCTTCCGCTGTCCCAGGCTGCTCCAAACCCTGTCTAACCTGGCCTTGGACACTTCCAGGGATCCAGGGGCAGCCACAGCTGCTCTGGGCAACCTGTGCCAGGGCCTTTCCACCCTCACAGAGAGGAATTCTTTCCCAATACCCCATCTCTGGCTGTGGGAAGCCATTCTCCATTTCCTCTTGTCCAGACAGAAGCCCTTGGGCTGGGACAGTTGGGTGCAGGTTTCAGGTTGGGGTTTTGAGGTGGTTGCCAGATCCATCAATAACTCTGGGCTAAGCTGGAATCTCTCCCCCTCCCAGGCATCAAGAACTGTGACCCCAAAGGCCCCCTGATGATGTACATCTCCAAAATGGTGCCAACCTCTGACAAGGGACGTTTCTATGCTTTTGGCCGTGTCTTCTCTGGTCTCGTCTCAACTGGCTTGAAAGTCAGAATCATGGGACCAAACTACACACCGGGCAAGAAGGAGGATCTGTACCTGAAGCCAATTCAAAGGTGTGTCCTGGCTGGGGTGTTCTGGTGCTGCCTCAGGTCTCTAGTTGTGTCTGAGGCCTGTCAAGGTGCTTGGTTATGGGCTGAGTGGGATCTCCTCCCCTTCCCATCCTCACTAACCCAACTTTCCCTTTAGGACCATTCTCATGATGGGTCGCTACGTGGAGCCCATCGAGGACGTGCCTTGTGGGAACATCGTGGGGCTGGTCGGCGTGGACCAGTTCCTTGTGAAGACTGGAACCATCACCACCTTCGAGCACGCCCACAACATGAGGGTCATGAAGTTCAGCGTCAGCCCCGTGGTGCGCGTGGCCGTGGAGGCCAAGAACCCGGCCGACCTGCCCAAGCTGGTGGAGGGGCTGAAACGCCTGGCCAAGTCTGACCCCATGGTGCAGGTGAGTGGCTGGAACGGAGCCAGGGGTGCTGCCTTCAGTCCTGGGAAAGCCTTGGGTTGAGTGTTGGTCCCTGCCTCGCACCCTGGCTTGGTGCTGTGACACACCGAGATCAGGAGGAAGAGCATCTAGAGGTAGCTCTGTGGGTCAGGCACAAAACCCACAGAGTTGCTGGTGTTCATGGCCGTGGCTCGTTCTGAAGCCTCACCTGCTGTTCCTGCTGTTCCCAGTGCATCATCGAGGAGTCTGGTGAGCACATCATCGCTGGCGCCGGGGAGCTGCACCTGGAGATCTGCCTGAAGGACCTGGAGGAGGACCACGCCTGCATCCCCATTAAGGTAGAGAGGCTGCGTGCTGCCTGGGCTCAGGGGGTTGGGATTGGGCTGTGTTCGGTGCCTCACACCCCGCTCTGCCCCCGCAGAAATCGGATCCCGTGGTGTCCTACCGCGAGACGGTCAGCGAGGAGTCCAACGTGATGTGCCTTTCCAAGTCCCCCAACAAACACAACCGGCTGTACATGAAGGCGCGGCCCTTCCCCGACGGCCTGGCCGAGGACATCGACAAGGGCGAGGTGTCGGCGCGGCAGGAGCTGAAGCAGCGGGCGCGGTACCTGGCCGAGAAGTACGAGTGGGACGTCACCGAGGCCAGGAAGATCTGGTGCTTCGGGCCCGACGGCACCGGCCCCAACATCCTCACCGACATCACCAAGGGAGTGCAGTACCTCAACGAGATCAAGGACAGCGTGGTGGCCGGCTTCCAGTGGGCCACCAAGGAGGTGAGGGCTGGGGTTGTGGGCTGGGTGGTGCCCGTGGCTCTGCGCATCCTTGTGTTCGTGTGGGAGAACGGTCACGTTGCAAAACATTGACAGTTCAGTATCTTGTAGGTTAAGGAGAAGTTGGTGGCAGCTGGAGGGAAGATCTTGTAGCAGTTCAGGCACACTCAGGCTCAAAGGTTATTCCCAACATTCCAAAGAAATCCATCATAGCACCATGAACTGAGTGTTTTATGGTTTTATGCTTCTCATGGAGCAAAAGTCAGTATCTGAGACAGGAACAGTCCAGGTGAATAACACAACTGGCATCAGAAGGAAAGGTGCTCTGGGAGTCTTTACAGGGATCTGGCCTTATCCACCAATTATTTTCAGGATTAGACAGGAGAGGACTGCAGGATAAGTTGACAGACTGGGAACAGCAACAGGAAGGATTAATTTTCCTGTATGCCACTTACTTCAGTCTGAAAGAGATTCCAAACCAACAACTTCTGTGACATTACTGGGACAAAAAAACCCCAATTTCCCCAGGCTGAATATTTAGGTTTCAGCACCATAAATGTGTGTCAGCTCTTGTGCCTTGAGCCTCAGAGCTGACCATGAGGATGCTGCAGTGGTAGCCCAGAAGAGGGAGCAGATGATGCTCCACAGAATCCTTAGATTGGGAAAGACCTCCAGGAGTCCAACATTGGAGGGTTCATCCCTCATCAAAGAGGCTGAGCGGCCAGGTGGCTCCAGGAGCCACTTCCACAGAGCTCCAGTGACCCGAGGGATCAGAGCCCTGGGTGGGGATGCTGAGTACCCCGGGATGGTGTTTCCTGAGCCGGCTGTGCCCTCGCAGGGGGTGCTGTGTGAGGAGAACATGCGCGCCGTGCGCTTCGACGTGCACGACGTCACCCTGCACGCCGACGCCATCCACCGCGGCGGCGGCCAGATCATCCCCACGGCCCGGCGCTGCCTCTACGCCTGCGTGCTCACCGCCCAGCCACGCCTCATGGAGCCCATCTACCTGGTGGAGATCCAGGTGAGGAGAGCCTGCCAGCCCTCAGGGGAGGGAGGACAGCAGGGGGATGCAGTCCTGACTCCTGTGTCTCTTGCAGTGCCCGGAGCAGGTGGTGGGAGGCATCTACGGGGTGCTGAACAGGAAGCGTGGCCACGTGTTTGAGGAGACCCAGGTGGCTGGGACCCCCATGTTCGTGGTCAAGGCCTACCTGCCTGTCAACGAGTCCTTCGGTGAGTCCTGGAGCCAGCCTGGGAGGGAGAGGGACCTCAGGAGATCCTTGAGTTCAGCTCTTCACCCAGCAATGCCCCGTGTCCCCACGAGCCACATCCACACGGCTTTGAAATCCCTCCAGGGATGGGGACTCCAGCACTGCCCTGGGCAGCTGTGCCAGGGATTGACCAATCCTTCTGGAGAAGAAACTTTTCCTGATCTCCAGCCCTCCCCTGGCACAGCTTAGGGGTGTCTCCTGTAATCCTGTCACTTGTTGCCTGAAAGAAGAGACCAAGGTTGCAGAACATTTTGGGTTGGGACTTTACAAGGTCATCCAGTTCCACCCTCTTCCAGTTCCATCCAGTTCTGTCCTCTGCCATGGGCACCTTCCACTGTCCCAGGCTGCTCCAAGCCCCATCCAGCCTGGCCTTGGACACTTCCAGGGATCCAGGGGCAGCCACAGCTGCTCTGGGCATCCCCATCCTCCCAGGGCAGGAATTCCTTCCCAATATCCCACCCATCCCTGGCCTGTGGCACTGGGAAGCCATTCCCTGTGTCCTGTCCTTCCATGTGCTTTGTCCAAAGTCCCTCTCCTGTTGGAAGGGACTCTTAAGTTCTTCCTGGAGCCTTTTTTTCCATCCCCACCTCATACTGGTCTGGATCTCAGGAGGCTTTTGGGAGCTGCTCTGGCTTCCTGTGGTGTGTCCACAACATCGAACTACATCCATTCCTGCCCCACCTCACCTTTCCTCTTGTTCCTGCCAGGTTTCACAGCAGATTTGAGGTCCAACACGGGGGGCCAGGCCTTCCCCCAGTGCGTCTTCGACCACTGGCAGATCCTGCCCGGGGACCCCTTCGACAGCGCCAGCCGACCGTGCCAGGTGGTGGCCGAGACCCGCAAGCGCAAAGGGCTGAAGGAAGGGATCCCTGCCCTCGACAACTTCCTGGATAAACTCTAAATGAAAACTCCTCATGGAACTCTGGGAGAACAGGAAAAAAAATTGAATTAATTAGCGTTATCACCCATGCCGCCAAGGGGAAGTGGGGGGGGGGGTAGACGCCCGTGACTCTCTACCATCTTGTTAATTATAAATGGGGGTTTCCATAGCGATTTTTGAGAACTTCAAATGAGGAAAAGAAAACAAAAAAAAAAAAGAGAAAAAAAAAAAAAAGCCTTATAGGTTTCTGTGTTGCACATGACTCATCTTTGCCATTGTAACTAAAACCATTTCCACTAGATCTGCCCGATTCTGTATTTATTTGACTCAGAAAATAAAAAGGAAAAAAAAATAACTGCTGCAGAACGGCTTGGAAAAAAAAGAGGGGGTTGGGGGACGTGCTTAAATCTAAAAAGAAAGAGAGAGAAAGAGAAAGGGGGTGAGGATGCCTTATCTGCAGCGTGACTGTCCGTCGTGCCCATCGCCGCCTGTATTAGTGCCACTGGAATTAATAAAATTGGATAAATGGTGATGAAAATTGCGTTTTTTGGGGGTTTTTTCGAAAAGGGGGCGGAGCGTCCACCCTTGGCCACGCCCACCTCCGCGGGGAGCCACGCCCACCCCTCCGCGAGAAGCCACGCCCCGCCGTACGGCGG
>JAVTVJ010005230.1:0-22072 GCA_034509425.1 Eopsaltria australis | reverse complement strand
CTGTGGGATCGGGGTTGGGAGGGGCTGTGGGGCTGGAAAAGTAGGAATTAGGATAGGGAGGGATAGGGGGAGTGTGGGGGTTGAGGCCTGTGAGGTGGGGAAGGAAAGGGGGGGTTTGTAGGGTTGGGAGGTGGTGTGGGTCAGGAAAGGGGTGGGAAGGGATTGGGGGGGTGTGGGGCCTGTGGGATCGGGGTTGGGAGGGGCTGTGGGGCTGGAAAAATAGGAATTAGGATGGGGAGATGTGGAGAAGGGAAGGGATGGGGAGGGATAAGGGGAGTGAGGGGTTTGAGGCCTATGGGGTGGGGAAGGAAAAGGAAGGGGTTGTGGGGTTGGGAGGAGCTGTGGGTCGGGATTGGGAGGGGCAGTGGGGTTGGAAAAGGAAGTGTAGAAATCAGGATGTGGAGAAGGAGAGGGATAAGGGGAGTGAGGGGTTTGAGGGGAGTGAGGGGTGGGGAAGGAAAGGAGAGGGGTTGTGGGTGTGGGGTCTGGGAGGCGCTGTGGGTCGGGATTGTAGGGTTGTGGGGCCTGTGGGATACGGAAGGGCAGTGGGGTTGGAAAAGGAAGTGTAGGAATTAGGATTGGGGGGGGGTCTGAGGTCTGTAGGGTGGGGAAGGAAAGGAGAGGGGTTGTGGGTGTGGGGTCTGTGGGGTTGGGAGGGGCTGTGGATCGGGATTGAGAGGTTGTGGGGCTGGAAAAGGAAGTGTAGGAATTAGGATGTGGGGGGGATGTGGAGAAGGGAAGGGATGGGAAGGGACTGGGGGATATGGAGGTTGAGGCCTGTGGGGTGGGGAAGGAAAGGAGGGGGGTGTGGGGCCTGTGGGGCTGGGAGGTGCTGTGGGTCGGGATTGCGGGGCTGTGGGGCCTGGGGGATCGGGATTGGGAGGGGCAGTGGGGTTGGAAAAGGAAGCTTCCCTTGGGGAGGGACAGGGGGGTTGTGGGATTTGAGGCCTGTGGGGTGGGGAGGGAAAGGGGGAGGTTGTTGGTGTGGGGTCTGTGGAGCAGGGAGAGGCTGTGGCCCCTTCCCTTGTCTGCCCCGCGGGTTTTGGGGTGTGGGGCTCCCCCGGGGCTCCCCCGTGGCTCACGGCACCGCCCGGCCCGGGGCTGAGCATCCCCCGGGATCCCTGCGATCCCCGCGATCCCTGTGATCCCTGCGATCCCTGCGATCCCCGCGATCCCCGCGATCCCCGTGATCCCCGCGATCCCCGCGATCCCCGCGATCCCCGCGATCCCCGTGATCCCCGCGATCTCTGCGATCCCTGCGATCCCTGCGATCCCTGCGATCCCCGCGATCCCCGCGATCCCCGCGATCCCCGTGATCCCCGCGATCCCTGTGATCCCTGCGATCCCTGCGATCCCTGTGATCCCTGCGATCCCTGCGATCCCTGTGATCCCTGCGATCCCCGTGATCCCTGCGATCCCCGCGATCCCTGTGCTGGTGTCGGTGCGAGCTGCCGGGTCCCAGCCCCGCTTTGTCCCGGTGCCTCAGGTGCTGATCCCCGGCCGCTCCCCGCTCCCGACGTCCAGCGCTGGCAGCCCCGAGGCGGCTCCCGCTCCACGGGGCCCCGCAGCCATGTCCACCTTCCGCCAGGAGAGCGTGGAGGAGTTCTATGAGATGGGGGAAGAGCTGGGCAGGTGAGGGACATCCCGCTCTTCTCTGGGGGGGTTTCGGAGCTGCTCCCCCTGCCTGCCCCAGCCCGGGGCCGGGAGCTTCGCTGGCTGCAGCTGCTGGATCCCTGTCCCCCCTCTGCAGGGGCTGTGAAGAGCCAGGCGCCTCTGGCAGATAGAGATTTTTAAAGAAGTGTTAATTAACGTTGCTCCCGGTGGAGATCCCGTCCGGGGCTGGCGGCTTCCGTTCCTCCTCGCCCTCCTCGGTGGCTGCGCCTGGCCCGGTGCCTGTGGGAGGGATCCAGGGTGACTCAGAGCCTGCAGATGGGATTTAATCATCCGGGATGCAGAGGCGGCGCTGGGGGAGCCGCCTCGGGATCCTCCAGCGCTGCCTCCGCTGCTCCAGCCCCGCGCCGTGGCTCCTCCTCGGGCACTAAAAACATTTTGGGGTCACTTAAGTGGTTTTTATTTCAAAGCAGAGGAACTTCCAGGGGTTGTTCCGGGTTCTCTTGTCCCTCTGTGGCTGTGGTTGGTTGTGAGCCATGGAGAGGGGTGGGGTGCCCATGGACGGATCCCACTCTGCCCTGGGGGGCTGTGCCTGTCCCTGGCCATGATCCAGGGATGTATAAAGGCACAAAGGAGTCGGGTTCAGGTGCAGTCACTCTGATTTCAGACATTTCCCCTCCACTGCCTTCTCTGTCAGGGCTTTAGGGTCCCCCAGGACCAGTGAACTCTGGGATTTGCTGCTGGGGGCTCCTGGCTGGACATGGGGGGGCTGATGGGCATCTCCCACCCTGGCTGATCACCTGAACAGCCCAGGCAGGTGCCACATTCCTGGGAGGAGTTTCCCTCCTCCACCCTGGGTGTGTAAAGCTTGGGAGCAGCCGGGCACCACCAGATCCCAGTTCCTGGCATTCCTGGGGGGAGCAGTGAGTCCTGCAGCCCCCCACTCTCATGCTGAGGTGCAGGACATCCTCTCCTCTCTCCTCTCCTGTCCTCTCCTGTCCTCTCCTGTCCTCTCCTGTCCTCTCCTCTCTCCTCTCCTGTCCTCTCCTGTCCTGTCCTGTCCTGTCCTGTCCTGTCCTGTCCTGTCCTCTCCTCTCCTCTCCTCTCCTCTCCTCTCCTCTCCTCTCCTCTCCTCTCCTCTCCTCTCCTCTCCTCTCCTCTCCTCTCCTCTCCTCATCCTCATCCTCATCCTCATCCTCATCCTCATCCTCATCCTCTCCCTCTCCTCCCCTGACCCCACAGTGGCCAGTTCGCCATCGTCCGCAAGTGCCGGGAGAGGAAGACGGGCCTGGAGTACGCGGCCAAGTTCATCAAGAAGCGGCGGCTGTCGTCCAGCCGCAGGGGCGTGAGCCGCGAGGAGATCGAGCGCGAGGTGGACATCCTGCGCGAGATCCAGCACCCCAACATCATCACCCTGCACGACATCTTCGAGAACAAGACCGACGTGGTGCTCATCCTGGAGCTGGTGTCCGGAGGGGAGCTCTTCGATTTCCTGGCCGAGAAGGAGTCCCTGACGGAGGAGGAGGCCACCCAGTTCCTCAAGCAGATCCTGGACGGGGTGCACTACCTGCACTCCAAGCACATCGCCCACTTCGACCTGAAGGTCAGCTCTGGGGGCTGCAGGCACCCCGTGTTCAGCACTGGGAGCAGGGATGAGCCCCCAGGTGAGCTCTGGGGGCTGCAGGCACCCCGTGTTCAGCACTGGGAGCAGGGATGAGCCCCCAGGTGAGCTCTGGGAGGTGCAGGAGCCCTGTGTTCAGTGCTGGGAGCAGGGATGAGCCCCCAGGTGAGCTCTGGGGGCTGCAGGCACCCCGTGTTCAGCACTGGGAGCAGGGATGAGCCCCCAGGTGAGCTCTAGGGGTGCAGGCACCCCGTGTTCAGTGCTGGGAGCAGGGATGAGCCCCCAGGTGAGCTCTGGGAGGTGCAGGCACCCCGTGTTCAGTGCTGGGAGCAGGGATGAGCCCCCAGGTGAGCTCTGGGAGGTGCAGGCACCCCGTGTTCAGTGCTGGGAGCAGGGATGAGCCCCCAGGTGAGCTCTGGGAGGTGCAGGCACCCCGTGTTCAGTGCTGGGAGCAGGGATGAGCCCTCAGGTGAGCTCTGGGAGGTGCAGGCACCCCGTGTTCAGTGCTGGGAGCAGGGATGAGCCCCCAGGTGAGGTGTGGGAATCAGTGCTGGAGAGTGGGGATGAGGCTCCTGCAGTGCTCTGGGGGCTTGGGATCTCTCCCAGCTTGAGGCACGTGCTCTCCTCTGGAATGAGGAGCCCAGGGCAGCTCCCAGGGGTTGGTGTGCAGGGACAGACCCGGCTCCTCTCCCCCCACAGCCAGAGAACATCATGCTGCTGGACAAGAACGTGCCAAACCCTCGCATCAAACTCATCGACTTCGGCATCGCCCACAAGATCGAGGCTGGGAACGAGTTCAAGAACATCTTTGGGACCCCAGAGTTTGTGGGTGAGCATTTCTGGAGGCTCCTCAGGGTGCTGAGAGCTTTGGATTAATCCTGGAGAGACACCCAGCACTCTGGTGCTGCTGCCAGGATGTGGCCATGGGGTCAGGCTTCCTTCCCTCACAATAATCCCATTTTCTCCCCTTTCCTCCTAAAGCCCCTGAAATTGTGAACTACGAGCCCCTGGGGCTGGAGGCTGACATGTGGTGAGTGATTCCCCTCCCGAGCCCCTTCCCATGGCTCCAGCAGTGATCCCCTCGTGCTGGTGGAGCTCCCCTCATGCCAAGAGCACAGGGAGAGGCCCCTGGCAATGCTCTGTGTGACTTCAGCCTCCTCCTCCTCTCTCTTCCAGGAGCATCGGGGTCATCACCTACATCCTGTGAGTATGAGGCAGCTCTGGGGGGGATGGGGCTGCAGGATGAGCCCCCCACCTCGGGCTGGAGCCTTTTTGGGGTGTCCCAACCCTCTCTCTCCTCAGGCTGAGCGGAGCCTCCCCATTCCTGGGGGAGACGAAGCAGGAGACCCTGACCAACATCTCTGCTGTCAACTACGACTTTGATGAGGAGTATTTCAGCAACACCAGCGAGCTGGCCAAGGACTTCATCCGCCGCCTGCTCGTCAAGGACCCCAAGTGAGGGACGGGGAGCAGGGCTGGGGGCTCCTCTGGGCGAGGGGACAGATCCCCCCTGCCTGACCTGCTGTGTACAGGCAGCTCCCTCTCTCCTGCCTGTGTCAGGGTGAATTCGGGGATCCCCCTGAGGGTGCAGCAGCTCCCCTGGGGTTTGGGAGGATTTGAGGGCTGAGCTGGGCCCCCAGGGCTCAGGGTTTGGGAAGGAGCAGTGGGGTTGGGAGGTTCCTACGGGATCCTCTGCCTGGGTTTCTCCAGGGAGGCCGTTTGAGGAGTTGGGGGCTGCATGCAGCCCTGCCTGGGGGGGCCCTGAGTGCAGTGAGTTTGTCTGGGCTCAGCCAGACCCCAAAGGTGATCACAGGACCTGAACTGCTTCTCCAGGGCTTTAACAGGGAAAGAGCAGCAAAGCCTCTGCCCTGATCCCAGCCTTGCTGTGTTTGCAGGAAGCGCATGACCATCGCCCAGAGCCTGGAGCACCCTTGGATTAAGGTGAGAAGTTAAAGAATTGGCACTTTTTGGGTGTCAGACTCCCCAAGGCCGGGGCTGTGCTGCTCCTCCACCCCGTGGGGGCTGGTTTGGTGTCACTGTGGGTGGGTGCTGCAGCCACAACTGTCCCTGCCACAGGTGATCAAGAGGAGGAACGTCCGCAACGAGGACAGCTGCAAGAAGCCCGAGCGGCGCCGGCTGAAGACCACGCGCCTGAAGGAGTACACCATCAAATCCCACTCCAGCATGCCCCCCAACAACACCTACATCAACTTCGAGCGCTTCTCCAAGGTCATGGAGGAGGTGGCCGCGGCCGAGGAGAGCCTCCGAGAGCTGGAGAGGAACAAGAAGTCCTTCCAGGAGGACATCGAGGCGCTGCTGTCCATCTACGAGGAGAAGGAGTCGTGGTACAAGGAGGAGAACGAGAGCATCAGCCAGGACCTGCGGCAGATCCGGCAGGAGCTGCAGAAGACGGAGGCGCTGAAGAAGCAGGCGCAGGAGGAGACCAAGAGCGTGGTGCAGGCGGCCAACGGGCTCAAGCGGCGCTACCGCAAGCTGGAGAACCACTACGAGGCCCTGGCCAAGCAGGTGGCCTCGGAGATGAAGTTTGTGCAGGAGCTGGTGTGGTCCATCGAGAGGGAGAAGCTGCAGAGCAGCGAGGGCGACGGCAGCATCCGCTAACGCGGCCGGCCCCGGGGGCTGCGGTGCCCCCCACACCCACAGCCCCTGGTCAGTGTCCCCTGGCCATGCCAGCGTCCAGGGGGTTTTTGTGCCTCCCCGGAGCCCCCACCTTGCGTGGCTGGGGCTGTGCCACCCCAGGGTTTGGCTTCCTGCGTGCAGCTCCTGCCTGGCTCGTGTCCCCGTGCTCCCCGTCACCGCCGCCGCGCTCCGGGGCGTTTGTCCCCACCCCACCCGGGTCCCCGAGCTGCCCCAGTGCCCCGTGGGGGGGTTGGTGGGCAGAGCCCCCCTCTACACTACAGCAGCAGCCACGCGTGGGCTGGGACCAAGGACTGATCCCTGCGTGGCCTCACACTCCACATCCCCCCGGGTGGCCCCTGTGCCCCCATCCCCCCCGGGGTGCTGCACCCCTTGTCCCCCTGTCCCAGCCCTGGCTCCCCCTTTTCCCAGAATAAAGGTTTCAGTGTAGCGGGGCGGCTGCCTCAGCTCTGCCGTGGGGGACGGGGCTTGGGAGGGGGATAAGGATGTGCCATGTTGTGACAACTCCCCCACTGTGCTCCCATTTCCTTAATTTGGGAGGGAAAAGGATTTTTATTTTCCTTATGAGCCTCTGAGCTGGTGGGTGAGCTCACTGTGGGTGTGGAGGGAGCTCTAGGGATGGTTTGTGGGGTGTTCCCGGGCTGGGGGAGCCCCCAGCCCCTCACTCCTGGGGACAGGGGGAGCCAGGTCCCAAAGCGCCGCATTCCAGAGAACACCAGAGCAGGAGGAGGTTTCCCCTGGGAGCACCGAGGGCTTTGTGACTGCCTGGGGCCCCGTGGACCCACGATCCAGCTGAATTTGATCCGGGGGAATCACCAGGCAGATCCCAGCGGATGGCAGGCGTGCCCCTGACTGGCCAGGGTGGCTTCACCTCCAGCTCAGCTCCGGGCCCAGGGGGTTTGCTCTATTTGGGATTGATTTGTCACTGCTGCGGCCCCTGCGGCTCCCTGGGGATCAGAGGGGCCGTGCCCCGTGTCCCTGTCCCTGCTGACGTCCCAGCAGGTGTAGGTTTCACCCCAGTCCGTGGGACACGTGGACCTGCTGATAATTCAATCCGCCCTGGTGTTCCCTGCCAAGGCACTTGGCTCCCACGGGAGGTGGCGTGACTGGGGCTGTCCCAGCGTCTGGCACAGCCCCGGGGTCTGGCCCTGGTGAGGGGACACCTGGGGGCTTGGAGCCCTCACCCTGTCCCATCCAGGCACTGTCCAGGGGGCTGGGGAGGCCTTGGGGTGTGGATTGGGACGGAGCCTCAGCTCTGGCAGCAGAGGCAGTGGGTGAAAGGATGTGTGGAAATCCTATAGCCCCGGCTGTTCTGAGCCAGGCAAAGTTCACATAGTGAGAAACCTTCCTGGATTCTCCTCGTGCCGAGGGTTTGGGTTTCACGCTCCCAAAAGGCTCTTGGGAGTCACTGGTCATTCACCCCGACCGAGGAGCTGCACTCCCCAGAGCAGCAGGGGATCTCACCCATGTGGATGCACAAAATGACACCAAAATAGCTCTAAAAAGCAGGATTTGGGGTGTGATTCATGATTTCATTAATGTGCTAATGCCCAAGCCTGTGGGAGCTGCTGTTGGGAATGAACGGGATGTGCTGCTCCAGGGAGGTTCCGGTGCTGTGACGTCCCCTCTGCAGCTGGAGCTGCCACCACCCCGTGACGCTTCATCCTCTGTGAACAGAGACACCAAAATGCCTTTTTTAGGCTTCCATTTCTGCTTCCCAGAGTTTGGCAGGAGGTGGGAGCGAGGGCTTTTCCCTTATAAGTCTTCCCAAACCCCAAACGCTTTTGCAGGGCTTAAAGCAGCAACACAAGGGAAACCCCCATGGAAAGCAGGGCTGCATCCCCTGGGATCTGCTCTTCCTGCCAGGGAGCTGAGCCGTGGGGAATGCTCCGTGTAGGAATCGGGGTGACAGCAGGGTGACAGGGCACAGCAGGGTGACAGGACACAGCAGGGTGTCTCAGGGTGACAGCAGGGTGTCCCTGCCCGTGGAAGGGTGTAACCAGAGTGGGCTGGGTGTCCCCAGGCACGTTCGGTGCTGTACACCAGGAAATCTCCCTTTTTATAGCCTGGGGAAGCCAGGGGGTGCCAGGAGGATCCAGAGCTTTCTGAGCCATGGGAGCCCTGCTCAGGACAAGTGGAAAATCATCGGAGTAAGGCGAGGACAGGATGGATCTGTCTCCCCTCTGGCTGCTGAAAGCCCCCTCCTCTGGTGGGTTTTTGGGTGACTCCTCACTGATCTGTGGCAGCTGCTTTGCCAGAGCATTGGTTCTAATTCAGGCCCCAAAATCTTGGGAAGGGACCCCTCAGCCAAGTTATTTCAGTGCCTGAGAGCCCCCAGTGCTCATCCCCCGGGTTTGGTAAGGCCACGCACCACACACACTCAGGGATGGCACTGCCCTCTCTCCAGCTGGAATCTGGGTGGTGTTTTCACATTAATGCCTGAAATGGTTCCTAGGGAAGCACAGTTTTCATTTCTCATTCCCAGAGAAACCCCCCCAGTTCACCTCATGGATTCAAATTCACAAAAGGAGCCATTCCCACCTGGCTGGGGCCTGTGTGAGCACCCAAACCCAACCAGGGACATGTGGAAGGAGCTTTGAAGCCACCCAGGGCTGGAATTTCAAACACCCAGGAAAAAGGGGCTCTTTGTGTTTTGCATGAGCTTCATGCCCATTTTTATTGCAGTAAAGCTGATGGATAAATGAAATCAGGACCTCAAAAGGAGACTGAAGTGGATTTTTACTGATTGGATGATGCTACAAGCAAGCCTTGCACGAAGCCTTCCTGTCTGCAGGAGCTCTCTCGTTTTGCCAGCACAGCTCCACTTGCTTTGCTATAAAAATGCCATTTCCAACTTTTCCGTAAGCCAGTGGAATATAAAATAATTACAAAAAAACAAAAACCCCCACCAGGGCCATCCTGTCCATGTGGTGGGAATAAATTATCCTCAGTTTTCAATTATATACAGAAGGGACTTGCCAAAGGGCAGTGGGAGAGCAGTTCCCACTTCCAAGTATTATTTACATCGCGCTGTACACGGATCTTCTGGATCTCCCCAGAGCCTGGAAAGCAGGAAGGGAAAAAGGGTGAGATCCAAGCTGTTCCCAGCACAATCCCTCGTGTCCCAGCCCTTTGGATTTTAGTTACCTATGAGCAATTTAAGAGCTTGTTGTGAATATCTTCAAAGACTCGGTTGTAGAGTTCATCCCTTGACTTCAGGCCGTCTAAATAAACTGGGAGGAAAAAAAGGGGGAGTCAGGCTGGGGCTTCCCATCAGAACAAGATTTTGGGAGATTAGTTTGTAAATATTTCATATTTTATTGAGCCAAATGACAGCTGGTTTTTCTACTGGAAAAACAGAACCATCCTGAAAACACAATGGCCTGTGAAATCCTTATTGCATTATAAATTCCTTTTTAATTTTTTTATCCCCTCTAAGTCCTTAAAGGCAGTAAGTTCTTAGCTCTCAAACTGCCTGTATTTATCCAAAGTAGGCCAGGATTACAACTTGGGGAGTAAAAATAGCACCCTGCATCATCACAGTGGAAGTTTCCTCGAATGAAATCACCCAATTCCTTAAATTCCAACTCCAAGGCTGCGGGATTTGTGTTTGGGGAAGACTTACCCACATCCACCGCAGAGTCCTCCATCTCCTTCCTGTGTTTGAGGTACATGGGCCACACGTGGCCATCGAAGAGGCCCGGGGGGTCGGGGACGGTGTAGTTCCGTGTACTGGGAGTAACAGCATGGAAAAGGAATGTCAGGAGGGGTTTAGGTTGGGTATTAGGGAAAAAAAATTAATGGGAAGGGTTGTAAAGGATGGGCACAGGCTGCCCAGGGCAGTGGTGGAGTCCCCATGCCAGTGGTTGGAAATGATGGATGTGGCACTTGGGGACGTGGGCAGAGGGGAAGGGCTGATGGTTGGACTGGATCTCAGAGGTCTTCTCCAAGCCCAGCCTGGCATTCCAAGTTCACCAAACTCCTCCTTCACTGCTATTCAAATTTCCCACTCTAATCCAATTCATGACCCCAGTACATCCCAGAACTGTGAACTCTCCATCCCAGAACTGTGGAACTCTCCATCCCAGAACTGTGGAACTCTCCATCCCAGAACTGTGGAACTCTCCATCCCAGAACTGTGGAACTCTCCATCCCAGAACTGTGGAACTCTCCATCCCAGAACTGTGGAACTCTCCATCCCTGGAGCACCCTGGGACACTGGAACATATCCCTGCCCAGGGCAGGGGTGGGATGAGATGACCTTTGAAGTCCTTCCAACCCCAACCATTCCATGATTCCACGACTGAGAGCAATGTGAAGGACCAGAGGGAAGGGCTGGATGCACACCCAGGAGTGTTCTCACCTCCTCCTCCTCTTGCACTCGTCGTAGGGCACTGCCAGGTAATAGCGAAGGTCAAACAGCTCTACCAGAGGCCTGGGGAGGGACAAGGACAGAACGTGGAGATCTCACTTTTAATGACAGGAAAAAGCATCAAATCACCCCAGACATCATAAAAATCTCCCTGCTTCTATGGGATTTGTGTCTGCTGAAGACAACCCAAGGGTGAAGTGCTTCCCTCATGGGTCTGTTAACTCTAAACCATGGAAAATGTCTTTTCTGAAGGTCAGAATGGCCCAGCAGGGGCTTTTCCCACCCAAACACTGCCACTGGTCCTGAGGGGGATCAGAGGGGATCCTGTGGAGGATCAGGCACTGGGCTGGGAACCCTGGCTCTTCCTACATCATTCCAAACACAGTTTGCAGCAAAATCTGGGACAGGGCAACTCCTCAGCTCATGTTCAGGGAAGTGTCCAAGGCCAGGCTGGACAGGGTTTGGAGCATTCTGGTCTCGTGGAAGTGTCCCTGCACATGGCAGGAGCTTGGACCTGGATGTGCTTTAAGGTCCCTTCCAAACCATTCTGGGATTCCACGTTCTTCCCCAAAAACCCAGGGAGTTCTCTCTGCCTCACCTTGCTCCTCTTCCTAAGCTCAGTGTAGTCAGTGTTAAACAAGAGAACTGTTCCTGGATTCCAGGACAGACTCCAGGCAGTGAATGGATTATTGCCTCGTTCTCACCAAGGTGGGGGATGAGGGGAAGCTGCACCCCTCTGCCAGCTCAAATCCTGCTCTGAAACTCCCCTGGAGTTCAAGGCTGTGCCATAACCAGAGACTCACATTCACCTCACTTCTAGCAGCATTCAGGGGTTAATTTTATTTTACAGCAAAAAATCCCCTGGGGGCTGAGAATTCAGAACAAGGCAGGAAGGGGCAATTAGCAAAAAGGAGTTTTTAGCTGTGGCCCGAGGGATTTAAGGATCTTCCCTGGCAAACAGTGAAGAGTTCTCCAAACCTTACTTGTAATTATAAAGCAGGAAGCCTTCAATGACCAATACATGGGTATCTTGGGAGGTTGGCTCTCTAGAGCCAGGTGTGACATTCACCCCGTGCGAACGGGCAAACTTCACGGGGTTCTCAATCCAGGCCCGCACTGTGCTCACCATTGCCTCCATATCCAAGGAATCCAACACTAGTCAGGAGAAAGGGGATGGGTGGGAAAAAGGGACACCATCAAACACCATCAACCACCACGGGCTCGAAAGTAGAAAGTAGATTGAGCTCGGTAAGGTTACAATTACAGAAATTACAGTTAAAGCTTTTAATAACGGAAAAGAAATACTTAGGAAAAGAATATACATTACTGCATCCTATAGGGAACACTGCTCTTACCATCCCATTGCTTAAAGCCGTCTTCCCCGACTTCTATTTGATCTTGTGGCTGAAATATAGTGAGCAATAAAACATTGCTGCAACCTCAGCGGGATCAGTTCCCAACGACGCCGTCAGCACCTGGCCACTCCTGCACCACACAACCACCCCTGGCACTGCCACAGCCCGCCCGGGGCTGCAGCAACATCCACATTCCCAGCCTTCCCCAACCCCAGGAGCTCTGCAAAGCTCCCTTGGCTCACTCACACCACTTGGGATAAAGACCTTTGTGTTCATCACTTGGTATGTTGTTAGTTGTTTATAAATCAACACATAAGGATTTGAATTTTGATATAGTTAAGTAAGTGCTAGAATGTACATTTCTTTTTTTAAAACAGGCATTTTAACTCCTCTGATAAAAATGCAGGTGGGCACAGCAGCACTTTGGTTGCTCAGTTACAGCTTTCATTGTGCTGGCATTCACATGAAAAAGTTACAGATTTTGATGGAAAATCAAACAGAATTCCTCCCCCAAGGGCTCCTGTCTGATCAGATCTGTGCAGGACAGGCTGAGCACACGATGCTGGGGCTGGAGCCCTTCATGTTTGGGGGATGACCCACAACTGCTCCAAGCCCATTCTTGCATCTCTTGGACTTCCATGTGTGGTGGGATATCATCACTCCCATGAAATGGTGCAGGGTTCAGGAACATTCTGCACTCCCAGGTATTCATCTCTCCAATATTTTAATTGGGTTCTGATACTGATCTACCCAAGCTCCCCACTAAAACCCCCTTTGTGTATTTAAACCAGTATAGAGGTGTTTAAATCCTGAAGTATCATTTAGCAGTTGCGTTCTTACTTTAGTAAAGTAAGGTGAAAAATACCAACATGGAGAAAATCATTCATGCAGAGCACAGTAAATAACCTCTGCCTGAAATCAGCACTAAATTTAAATCTGTTGTTAACACTTAAAGGTGATTTTGCTGTGACTGCTCTGAGCTGGGTCACGCCAAGCTCCTGTGGCATTTGTAAAGGTCAGGAACTCCCCACCTGTCCAGTCATTTAAAAATTAAATATATCTATAAAAAAACCCACAAAATCAGAAAGCTTGAGGCTCCTAAGCCCTCAAAACTGATTTGCCCTGCATGTACAATTAATGATGTAAGGAAAGAGGGGGACTCAGCTTACCTTGAAGAAATCGTCCTGATGGACCACGCAGCAGTTGGGGAGCGCTTTGATGAGCCTGTTGGTCAAGGTGGTTTTGCCACCATTGGTGACCCTGCACGGAGCGGGGCGAGACAGAGGTGGAGGAACCGCATTAGAACCGAGTCCGGGAGACACTGGGACCCCCGGCGGGACAGACACCGCTGAAGGAGCCGAGCCCTGAGGGATCCGAACCCCGCCCGGCGACGGGAGAACCTGAGGGACCCGAGTCCCCGAGGGAACCGGGCATGGATCGTTCCTGAGGGACACGAGCCCCTGAGGGGATCCGAGCTCTGATCCTCCCTGAGGGGACCCGAGTCCCCGAGGGAACCGGGCATGGATCGTTCCTGAGGGACCCGAGCCCCTGAGGGGATCCGAGCTCTGATCCTCCCTGAGGGGACCCGAGTCCCCGAGGGAACCGGGCATGGATCGTTCCTGAGGGGACCCGAGCCCCTGAGGGAACCGGGCACGGATCCTCCCTGAGGGGACCCGAGCCCCTGAGGGAACCGGGCACGGATCCTCCCTGAGGGACCCGAGCCCTGAAGGGACCTGGGCACGGATCCTCCCTGAGGAACCAGAGCCCCTGAGGGGACTCGGCTCTGATCCTCCCTGAGGGACCCGAGGCCCTGAAGGGACCTGGGCACGGACCCTCCCTGAGGGGACCCGAGCCCCTGAGGGACCCGGGCATGGATCCTTCCTGAGGGGACCCGGGCACGGACCCTCCCTGAGGGGACCCCAACCCCGGCGCGCCCCCGTTTGAATTTCCCGCCCCTCCAGCACCGGCCGCCGATTGGCTGTAGCCGCCCCCCCACCCCTCCCCTTCCCCGGCTGATGATTGGCTGTGACCGCCCCTACCAGCGCCGCGCGCCCGCCCGCCCGCCCGCGCGCGCTCGGCCGCGTGTAACGGCCGCGCCAATTCCCGCGCGCGCGCAACGGGCGCGCTGAGGGGAGCGCGCGGGGCCGCCATTGCCGGCCCCTCACAGCCGCGGGGCCCTGAGGGGAGCGTGGAGCCGCTATGGCCGGTCCCTCACAGCCACGGGGCCGTGAGGGGAGCACGGAGCCGCTATGGCCGGTCCCTCAGAGCCGCGGGGCCTTGAGGGGCTCGCGGAGCCGCTATGGCCGGTCCCTCAGAGCCGCGGGCTCCTGAGGGGAGCGTGGAGCCGCTATGGCCGGTCCCTCACAGCCGCGGGGCCCTGAGGTGAGCGCGGGGCCGCCATTGCCGGTCCTTCACAGCCGCGGGGCCGCCATTGCCGGTCCCTCACAGCCGCCGCCTCCTGAGGGGAGCGCGGAACAGACACTGCCGGTCCCTCACAGCCGCCGGCTCCTGAGGGGAGCGCGGGGCCGCCATCTCTGAACCGTGGCCCCTGAGGGGATCGCGGGGCCGCCACTGCCGCCCCCTCACAGCCGTGGACTCCTGAGGGGAGCCATCTGTGAACCGTGGCCCCTGAGGGGAACACGGGGCCTCCATCGCTCCCCCTCACAGCCGCGGCTCCGTCGGACGCTGCTCAGGACGGAGCCGCCGAGCTGCCCTCGCTCCGCTCCCTCACGGCGGCCCGGGCTCCCTCATACCCCGTTTAATGTAAAAGCTCTGAATAACTTCCCTCTCCACTGGCTTATTCAGTATTTTTCTCTATCTCAAAGCTGTTCAAATCCCACAGTCGTGTATTAATGTAGTATTATTATTATAATAACCCGTATTACCCTTCACTGTTGCATTTCCCGAGCCCTTCTACCGCATTCTCACCCCGTCCCAGCACAAACACACTCAGGTTCCTTAAATCCTGCTTTTTAAAAAGAAAATCGATGCCCTTTATACACCACCACCCCATTGTATTAGCGACGGGATTTCCCCCCCTTCGTCTTTCAGAGAAACTTTAAAAATAATTTTTTTTGGTCTTTCTGGCCTCTAAATTTACTTGAGAGGGTTTTTTTGCTATCTCAGCATCCCTCCTGTTAACCCTCTAAAAGTATATATAACACTATGGCTAAAAGTATCTCTAAAAACTTATAAACATGTGTGTAAGTATGAATTTGTATGTAAAAATATATAAAGTACATCTTTAAAAATATATAAAAGTCTGTACGAAAGGATGTGCTGCCCAGCAAAACTGTTGAAGCAGCATCCATCCTTTTAATCCTATAAAATATACAAAAGGATCTATAAAATAAAAGTATTAAAATACATATTAAAGGACATATAAAAGAACTCTAAAATTATAGATTGAAATACATATTAAAGGATATACAGAAATGTGTGTCACCCTGCGGAGCTCTCCCTAATTAAGCATCACTAATTAAAACTCAGCAACTTGCATCATCTCTCAAACCCTTTACCCCGATTATTATTTTATAACCAGATAAATAACCCCCATCTTCCACACAATAATTAAACAAAACACCCCAAATTTCAGCACGCACTTACCCTCCGATTCCTATAATATATTTCATTTTGCCGAGCCGCCTCTTGAGCCGGAATGTGGCGAGGAGTGGGGAAAATAAAAGCCAAACCCCAAACTGGGAAGGCTGAGAGAACTTTGAGCAGAACAAAAACCCCGCTGTCCCTATTCCCTCCGTGCCCCGCTCCTGCTCTGCCTCCCTGCCCTGTTCATTGAGGGAAAAGGCGCTTTTGGGGCGGATTTATAGGGCCGTGTCCCCGCCCCAAAAGGAGCAGCCCTGTGACCATCATGAGCCGCGATGTCACGTTTGGGGCAGCCTCAATGTCACATTTTGGGAGGGATTCAGCCAAACCCTCCCGTGGCACATCCTGGGGGGGGGGGGGGGTGTTTAACACCACAGCGGCACATTTTAGGGGGGTTTAACCCCCCAGTATCACATTTTGGGGGGCTCAACCCCACTGTGTCATGTTTTAGGGGGTTTAACACCACAGTGGCACATTTTAGGGGGGTTCAACCTCCCAATGTCAAATTTTGGGGAGCGTTCAACCCCACAGTGTCACATTTTGGGGAGTTTCAATCTGGCAGTGTCGTATTTTAAGGGGGGTTTAACCCCCCCAGTGTCACAATTTGGGGGGTTAACCCCACAGTGTCACATTTTAGGGGGGTTTAACCCCCCAATGTCCCATTTTGGGGAGGGTTCAGCCCCACAGTGTCACATTTTGGGGGGCTCAACCCCACAGTGTCATGTTTTAGGGGGGTTAACCCCACAGTGTAATATTTTAGGGGGGTTCGACCCCCCAGTGTCCCATTTTGGAGGGGTTCAACCCCGCAGTGTCACACTTTGGGGAGTTTCAATCTGGCAGTGTCATATTTTAGGGGGATTTAACCCCCCAGTGTCACATTTTGGGGAGTTTCAGTCCCTCAGTGTCAGATTTTAGGGGGTTTAACCCCCCCCAGTGTCACATTTTGGGGAGTTTAACACCCAGTTTCACATTTTAGGGGCTTTCAGCCAACCCTCCAGCGTCAGATTTTGTGGGGTTCTAACCCTTCAATGTCACATTTTTGGGGGCCCAACACCCCAGAGTGACATTTTGGGAGGTTCAACCCTCCCAGTGTCACATTTGGGGGCTCATCTCACCCCAAAATCATATTTTGGGGGCTCATCCCACCCTGTCCCAAATATCACATTTTTGGGGTTCATCCCACCCCAATATTATATTTTTGGGGCTCATCCCATCCCAATATTTTATTTTTCGGGTTCATCCCACCCCAATCTCACATTTTTGGGGCTCATCACACCCCGATATCACATTTTTGATGTTCATCCCACCCCAATATTATATTTTTGGGTCCATCCCTCCCAAATATCACATTTTTGGTGTTCATCCCACCCCAATATCACTTTTTTGATGCTCATCCAACCCCAATATCACATTTTTGATGTTGATCCTACCCTAATCTCACATTTTTGGGGCTCATCCCCAATATCCCATTTTTGATGTTCATCCCACCCCAAATATCACATTTTTGGGACTCATCCCACCCCAATATCCCATTTTTTGGGGTCCATCCCACCCCAATATCCCATTTTTAATGCTCATCCCACCCTCCAATATCACATTTTTGGGGTTCCACACCCCCCTGTCCCCCTCTGGCCCTGCACCTGTCCCTCTCCCTCTCTGGCCCCGTGCGCTGCCGTCGCCGGCGCCGCCAAAAATAACTTTTTGGCCAGCTCTTCCTTTTCCTAAATTAGTCATGGGGCAGGTGGAAATGTCACCCCCTCGCCGTCCCCTCGGGAGCCCGGGGAGCCACAGAGGTGTGTGGGATATAATTAAGTCAGGATTTTTTTCCTTGCTGTCTCCTCTCCTTTATTCCCCAATTCCCATCTGATTTTTTTGAAACTCATCCAGGAGTGGCACGGGGAGGAATTTTTTTTTCTCTTAAACTCCTGAAAAAAAATAAAAGGGGGATGGAATTAAATTTTAATTTTTAATATTTTTTTTTTTTCCTTTTTCAGTCGAGCTGTGCAGAGAAAGGAATGTGGAGTGAATCCTCCTGGAATGTCTCTTTACAAGGAATTTTTGGAGCAGTTGATTTTTTGTAAATAGACACAAATTCCTAAACTATTCTCTGCCCAGAGAGCTCCTCCTCCTCCCCACTTAACTCACATTAAATAAGGCTTTTTAAGGTAAGTTCACTCTACACCTTGCTTTAATTTGAATGATTCCAAATATTCCTTAATTGGGGTTCTCTGAGGGGTGTTGAAAATATTCCACAATATTTTTTTCAAGTCTATAATGTGCATTTTTAAATAAGATCTTGCCTTGTTCTTCCTTTTTATGAAACCACCCCACGATTAAAAGGTCGTTATTAAAATATTAAAGGTTCCTTGTCCTACACCAGGTTGTAAAGTGATGGTAAAAAACCCCCAGTAACACCAATATTTGGGGATTTGGGGTCCTGTTTGACATTTTGCCTTGGGGTCCTCAGCTTTTACAGTGGAAAATCCAAATATCCAGGATTCCAAGGGAGGTTTTTGAAGGAATATATAGATATATTTAAAATATATTTTAATCTATTTCCTAAGTAATACAATATAGGATCCTCAGATCATTTGGGATCTCCTTTTATATCCCCATTATTTGGCACCATCCCACTCCTTATTCATATCCCCACTATTTTCGGGATATTTTTCCTCAAGTTGTGTTTGGCACCATTCACTTTTATCCAGACCTGCTCCTCAGCTGGGTTTAAATTGAATTTTCCTCTTCCAGTCCTGAAGAAGTTTGTGGCCTCAACCCCCCCTTTGTCTCTGCCCAGCGGTTGGGTAAAAATAAAAATAGAAATAGAAATAAAAAATAAAAATAAGAACAAAAGTAAGAATAAAAATAAGAATAAAAATAAAAATAAAAATACGTAAAAATAAAAATAAAATAGAAATAAAAATAAAAATAAAAAATAAAAATAAGAATAAAAATAAAAATAAAATAAAATAAAATAAAAATAAATAGAAATAAAGATAAAATAAGATAAAAATAAAAATAACAATAAGAATAAAAAATAAAAATAGAAATATAAAATAAAATAAGATAAAAATAAGAATAAAAAAATAAGAAATAAGAATATAAAATAAAATAAAAATAAATAAATGAAATTAAAAATAAAAATAAAAATAAGAAATAAAAAATAAGAATAATATAAAAAAAAGAATAAAAATAAAAATAAAAATAAAAATAAAAATAAAAATAAAAATAAAAAATAAAAATAAGAATAAAAATAAAAATAAAAATAAAAATAAAAATAAGAATAAAAATAAAAATAGAAATAAAAAATAAAAATAAGAATAAAAATAAGAATAAAAATAAAAATAAAAATAAAAATGTTCTTTTTCTCTTCAAAGCTGGTTCTGCTCCTCAGCCACCACCCCAAGGCCCAGTGCTAAAAATGAGCTGCTCATGAATAAACATGAACTCTGAATTAGGGAAATCTCAACTGTCAGAGGTCAGAATTCTGGAGGTTTTGCAGGGGAGGTATTGAAAGCAAAGAAAATAAATTGGATTTGAGGTAGAATTTATGGAGGGGAAGAGAACAAAGGAGCTTTTCCAGTGTTAATTACAGTTAAATATTATTACAGTTAAATATTATTATTGAGGGTAAATATTAATAGATAATTTTTAGGTAATCAATTCCAGGGTAAAATGAGAATTCCAGAGAAATCTGGAGCTTGGATTCTGGAGTTTGAGCAAACTCAGGGAAGTTGGATTTCCACCCAGGGAGTCCCCACATCAACCCTCAGCTGATGAAGGTAAAAAATTTGGATAAATTGACCTCAAATCAGCTCCTCCTCAAGGTTTTTGTGCCTTTTATTGCTTTTCCCACCCATCCCTGAACTAGGAAACTGTCTGGGCTAAGCAATCCAACTCCAGGGATTATTTTATCACATTTGACCTCATGTGAAAGGAGAAAAGAAACCAAGAGGCTCCAAAATTGTGTCAAAGTTCTGTGAGGACAAAGACCCAAGCGCCTCTGCTGCAGTTCTCCTCACACTGCAGACCTGCTAATCCAAATATTGCTGGAACATTCCATCCCAGGGAGGGAAATTTGTATTCTGCCCACTCGGGAACACACGTGGGGATTTACCCTTGGGGAGATGGGGATTTACCCTTGGGGAAATGAGGATTTACCCTTGGGGAGATGGGGATTTACCCTTGGGAAAATGAGGATTTACCCTTGGGGAATGGGGATTTACCCTTGGGGAATGGGGATTTACCCTTGGGGAAATGGGAATTTACCCTTGGGAAAATGAGGATTTTCCCTTGGGGAGATGGGGATTTACCCTTGGGAAAATGGGGATTTACCCTTGGAAATATGGGGATTTACCTTTGGGAAAATGAGGATTTACCCTTGGGAAAACGAGGATTTACCCTTGGGGAAATGGGGATTTGTTCTTGGGAAAACGAGGATTTACCCTTCGGGAAATGGGGATTTACCCTTGGGAAAATGAGGATTTGGCCAAAATTGCATCAAAAGAAAGAGAGAACTTTTAGTTTTGAAAGCAGACAATGACTGAGGTGGGAGCAGCAGGATTGGATTGTTTGGGATCAGGGAATCCAGAGCAGTTTCCCAGATCTGTGGCAGGAATGTCAACACTCCTGCTTCTTGAAGGACTGAAGGACACACGGCCCGGCTCTTGTTGCTCTTGGGGACTTTTTAACCTCACAGCTGCAAAATCCTGTTCCTGTCAGTGTAAAACTCATTTCTCCTCAGTGTAAAACTCATTTCTCCTCAGTGTAAAAGCTTATTTAAAAGCTCATTTATCCTCATTTAAAAGCTCTCTTTTCCTCAGTGCAAAAGCTCCTTTCTCTTCAGTGCAAAAGCTCCTTTCTCCTCATTTAAAAGCTCAGTTTTCCTCAGTGTAAAACTCATTTCTCCTCAGTGTAAAATTCATTTCCTCTCAGTCTAAAAGCTCATTTAAAAGCTCATTTCTCCTCATTTAAAAGCTCTCTTTTCCTCAGTGTAAAAGCTTCTTTTCCTCAGTGTAAAAGCTTCTTTTCCTCAGTGCAAAAGCTCCTTTCTCTTCAGTGCAAAAGCTCCTTTCTCCTCATTTAAAGGCTCAGTTTTCCTCAGTGTAAAATTCATTTCTCCTTAGTGTAAAAGTTCATTTAAAAGTTCATTTCTCCTCATTTAAAAGCTCACTTCTTCTCAGTGTAAAACCTCATTTCCCTCAGAGCTCTCTTATTCTCATTTAAAAGCTCACTTCTCAATGTAAAAGCTCATTTAAAAGTTCATTTCTCCTCAGTGTAGAAGCTCCTTTTCCTCACCACAAAACCTCATTTTTACACCATTTTTTCCCCAGCCCCTCAGTGCTCCTGTGGCTCTTCCTTCCCCCCAGTTTGTTTCCAGCCTCCTTTGGGTGGTTTTTCCCTCTCCCCTATCCCCAGCCATGCTGGGAGCTGGAATTCACCCACATAACTCAAATTCCCAGATTCCTGCTGCTCCTTTGGAGCTGCCTGTATTTGGAGATCCCATTCCAGCTGTCTCCTTCCTTCCTTCCCAACAAAACCCACAGCTGCCAGCACTGGTGGCTCCCAAACACTGCCCAGCTCCAGCAAACTTCACCCAACCCGTAAAAACACGAGTTATGCAAATCCCAAATGCTCAGAAAAGCTTTTTTTAGCCCCGAGCTGCGTGCTGGTCACCTGAAACTTCCTTTTTTTGGGGTTTGTTTATGGCAGAGATAACGTTATCTGCCTGACACTTTACTCATACAAATGCCATTCACCGGGGAGCCTGAATCAAAGACAGGCAATGTTCCCTCTGGAAAATGTTATTTTTAGAATACTAATGTTTACTAAAAGTTGGTATTAATGTTCTTTGTTCAAACTTGGCAGTTTAATCTTCGTGGAGCCGTCGGGGCGTTATTCCCCTGGGATTGTTTAGCTCCTGGGTGCCCGGTGACCTTTCTGGATGTGACTCATTTCTTCTGCAGCTTTAATTCAGAATTTTAATCCTCCTCTAATCATAAGACATTGTTTATGGGATGAGCCAGATTATGCCAAGGTTCCTCCTGCCCGGAGGGGACGTCAGAGGCGAGGAATGGAATCATTCCCGCTTGGGAATGTTGGAATTTGGGGTTGTTTGTCCTTTCTGGAGCTCTGGGGGAGTTGGGTGGCTCAGAGTCCTTGTCCAAGGCTGGGGAGCTCCCCGAGGCCTCCCGGTTTGAAGGAGAACAAGGCAACAGAACCATCCAAAAATCAGAGTTTGCTGTGAACCTCAGCAACTGCAGCAGCTCAGAATGAGGCAAATTAGGGTAGTGGAATAGCGAAGTTAATTAGTGTGAGGTTGAACTGGCTGGCGCCTCCTCCCGGGGCTCCCAGCCAGGAGCTGCCACCGTCAGGGTGACATTCCGTGCCACGGCTGCTGCTGGTGACAGGAGGTCCCGTGGGAGAGGTCACATGGAGAGTCTGGACAGGGCAGGACCGGGGAGGAGCAGCTGTGCCAGAGAGGAAGAGACAGAGGGGAAAAAATAACCGGGGTATCACCGCTTTGGGAAGTGGGATAACAACCAGGGTGTCACTGCTTTGGGAAGTGGGATCGGGCTGGAAAACTGTCCTGGAGAGGAGGAGAAACCTCCCTGAGCAGGGACTGGAAAACTGTCCTGGAGAAGGGGAAAAACTGTCCTGGAGAGGAGGAGAAACCTCCCTGAGCAGGGACTGGAAAACTGTCCTGGAGAAGGGGAAAAACTTCCCTGAGAAGGGACAGGGATCAGGCTGGAAAACTGTCCTGGAGAGGAGGAAAAAACTGTCCTGGAGGGGAGGAAAATCCTCCCTGAGCAGGGACGGGACCCAGGGAAGGGCTGGAGCTGTGCCAGGGATTTG
>JAVTVJ010005228.1:0-20337 GCA_034509425.1 Eopsaltria australis | reverse complement strand
AATTAGGCAGTTTTTACCCCAAAATTCTTCCCCATTGACTAAAATCTTGGGGTTTGGTCCAAAGGGAGCGTTTTTATCCCGAAATTTGTCCCATTGATGTTGAATCTTGACTTTTCCACCCAACTGGGTGTTTTTATCCAAAAATTCCATCCCCCTTGAGGCCCAGCGTTGTCTTTTCCACCCAACTGGGCATTTTTATTCCAAATCCATCCTCGTTGATGTCCGACGTTGACTTTTCTACCCAATTGGGGCGTTTTTTTCCTTAAATTTGTCCCCATGGAAGTCCAATATTGGCTTTTCCACCCAAAGTTGACTTTTCCGTCCAATTGGAGCGTTTTAATCCCAAAACTCATCCCTGTTGAGATCCAACCTTGACTTTTTTATCCAACGTTGACTTTTTCACCCAATTGGGACGTTTTTATCCAAAAAATTCATCCCCATTGACCAAACTCTTCGGGTTTGGTCCAACGGGGGCGTTTTTATCCCAAAATTTGTCCCCGTTGAGGTCCAATATTGACTTTTTCACCCAACGTTGACTTTTCCATCCAATTGGATCGTTTTTATCCCAAAACTCATCCCTGTTGAGATCCAACCTTGATTTTTCCATCCAGCGTTTACTTTTTCACCCAAATGGAGCGTTTTTATCCCAAAATTCATCCCCATTGACCAAAATCTTGGGGTTTGGTCCACGGGGGCGTTTTAATCTCAAAATTTGTCCCATTGATGTTGAACATTGACCTTTCCACCCAACACTGACTTTTCCACCCAATTGGGGCATTTTTATCACAAATCCATCCTCATAAACTTAACGTTGACTTTTTTACCCAATTGGAGCATTTTTATCCCAAAATTCATCCACATTGGCCAAAGTCGTGGGTTTTGATCCAACGGGGGCGTTTTTATCCCAAAATTTGTCCCATTGATGTTGAACCTTGACTTTTCCACCCAACATTGGCTTTTCCACCCAACTGGGCCTTTTGTACCCCAATTCATCCCCATTGAGGTCAACTATTGACTTTCGCATACAATTAGGGAGTTTATACCCCCCAAAATTCTTCCCATTGACCAAAATCTGGGGTTTGTCCAAAGGAGCGTTTTTATCCGATTGTTCCCATTGATGTTGGAATTTGCTTCATCACCTAACTGGTGTTTTATCCAAAATCCATCCCCCTTGAGGCCCAGCGTTGTCTTTTCCACCCAACTGGCATTTTTATTCCAAATCCATCCTCGTTGATGTCCGACGTTGACTTTTCTACCCAATTGGGGCGTTTTTATCCTAAAATTTGTCCCCATGGAAGTCCAATATTGGCTTTTCCACCCAACGTTGACTTTTCCGTCCAATTGGAGCGTTTTTATCCCAAAACTCATCCCTGTTGAGATCCAACCTTGACTTTTCCATCCAACGTTGACTTTTTTACCCAAATGGAGCGTTTTTATCTCAAATTCACCCCCATTGACCAAAATCTTGGGGTTTGGTCCAACGGGGGCGTTTTTATCTCAAAATTTGTCCCATTGATGTTGAACATTGACCTTTCCACCCAACACTGACTTTTCCACCCAATTGGGGCATTTTTATCACAAATCCATCGTCATTGAAGCCTGACGTTTAATTTTCTACCCAAATGCAGCGTTTTTATCCGAAAAATTCATCCCCATTGACCAAAGTCGTGGGTTTTGATCCAACGGGGCGTTTTTATCCCAAAATTTGTCCCATTGATGTTGAACCTTGACTTTTCCACCAAACATTGGCTTTTCCACCCAACTGGGCCTTTTTACCCCAAATTCATCCCCATTGAGGTCCAACATTGACTTTTCCATACAATTAGGGAGATTTTACCCCAAAATTCTTCCCCATTGACCAAAATCTTGGGGTTTGGTCCAAAGGGAGCGTTTTTATCCCGAAATTTGTCCCATTGATGTTGAATCTTGACTTTTCCACCCAACTGGGTGTTTTTATCAAAAATCCATCCCCCTTGAGGCCCAGCATTGGCTTTTCCACCCAACTGGGCATTTTTATTCCAAATCCATCCTCGTTGACGTTAGACGTTGACTTTTCTACCCAATTGGGGTGTTTTTATTCTAAAATTTGTCCCCATTGAAGTCAAATTGGCTTTCCATCCCACGTTGACTTTTTTACCCAAATGGAGCGTTTTTATCTCAAAATTCACCCCCATTGACCAAATACTTGGGGTTTGGTCCAACGGGGGCGTTTTTATCTCAAAATTTGTCCCATTGATGTTGAACATTGACCTTTCCACCCAACACTGACTTTTCCACGCAATTGGGGCATTTTTATCACAAATCCATCCTCATTGATGCCCAACTTTGACTTTTCTACCCAATTGGAGCGTTTTTATCCCAAAATTCATCCCCATTGACCAAAGTCGTGGGTTTTGATCCAACGGGGGCGTTTTTATCCCAAAATTTGTCCCATTGATGTTGAACCTTGACTTTTCCACCCAACATTGGCTTTTCCACCCAACTGGGCCTTTTTACCCCAAATTCATCCCCATTGAGGTCCAACATTGACTTTTCCATACAATTAGGGAGTTTTTACCCCAAAATTCTTCCCCATTGACCAAAATCTTGGGGTTTGGTCCAAAGGGAGCGTTTTTATCCCGAAATTTGTCCCATTGATGTTGAATCTTGACTTTTCCACCCAACTGGGTGTATTTATCCAAAAATCCATCCCCCTTGAGGCCCAGCGTTGGCTTTTCCACCCAACTGGGCATTTTTATTCCAAATCCATCCTCGTTGACGTTAGACGTTGACTTTTCTACCCAATTGGGGCGTTTTTATCCTAAAATTTGTCCCCATTGAAGTCCAATATTGGCTTTTCCACCCAAAGTTGACTTTTCCGTCCAATTGGAGCGTTTTTATCCCAAAACTCATCCCTGTCGAGTTCCAACCTTGACTTTTATCCAGCGTTGACTTTTTCACCCAATTGGGACGTTTTTATTCCAAAATTCATCCCCATTGACCAAACTCTTCCGGTTTGGTCCAACGGGGGCGTTTTTATCCCAAAATTTGTCCCCGTTGAGGTCCAATATTGACTTTTTCACCCAACGTTGACTTTTCCATCCAATTGGATCGTTTTTATCCCAAAACTCATCCCTGTTGAGATCCAAGCTTGATTTTTCCATCCAGCGTTGACTTTTTCACCCAACTGGAGCGTTTTTATCCCAAAATTCATCCCCATTGACCAAAATCTTGGGGTTTGGTCCAACGGGGGCGTTTTTTTCTCAAAATTTGTCCCATTGATGTTGAACATTGACCTTTCCACCCAACACTGACTTTTCCACCCAATTGGGGCATTTTTATCACAAATCCATCTTCATTGATGCCCAACTTTGACTTTTCTACCCAATTGGAGCATTTTTATCCCCAAATTCATCCCCATTGGCCAAAGTCGTGGGTTTTGATCAAACGGGGGCGTTTTTGTCCCAAAATTTGTCCCATTGATGTTGAACCTTGACTTTTCCACCCAACATTGCCTTTTCCACCCAACTGGGCCTTTTTACCCCAAATTCATCCCCATTGAGGTCCAACATTGACTTTTCCATACAATTAGGGAGTTTTTACCCCAAAATTCTTCCCCATTGACCAAAATCTTGGGGTTTGGTCCAAAGGGAGCGTTTTTATCCCGAAATTTGTCCCATTAATGTTGAATCTTGACTTTTCCACCCAACTGGGTGTTTTTATCCAAAAATCCATCCCCCTTGAGGCCCAGCGTTGGCTTTTCCACCCAACTGGGCATTTTTATTCCAAATCCATCCTTGTTGACGTTAGACGTTGACTTTTCTACCCAATTGGGGCGTTTTTCTCCTAAAATTTGTCCAATGAATCCATATTTGGCTTTTCACCCAACGTTTGACTTTTCCGTCCATTGGAGGCGTTTTTAATCCCAAAACTCATCCAGTCGAGTTCCAACCGGGTGTGACTTTTCATCAACGTTGACTTTTTTCACCAATTGGGAGGGGGGGTGGTTTTCATCACAAAATTCACCCCCATTGACCAAAATCTTGGGTTTTGGTAGGATGGGGGCGTTTTTCTCCTAAAATTTGTCCCCATTGAGGTCCAATATTGAGTTTTCCACCCAACGTTGACTTTTCCATCCAATTGGAGCGTTTTTATCCCAAAACTCATCCCTGTTGAGATCCAACCTTGACTTTTCCATCCAACGTTGACTTTTTTACCCAAATGGAGCGTTTTTATCTCAAAATTCATCCCCATTGACCAAAATCTTGGGGTTTGGTCCAAATGGCGGGGGCGTTTTTATCTCAAATTCCCGATTTGATGTTGAACTTGACGCTTTTCACCGCAACACTGACTTTCCACCAATTGGGCATTTTTTCACACAAATCCATCCTCTATAAACTTAACGTTTAATTTTCTACCCAATGGGAGCATTTTTATCCAAAAATTCATCCCCATTGACCAAAGTCGTGGGTTTTGATCCAACGGGGGCGTTTTTATCCCAAAATTTGTCCCATTGATGTTGAACCTTGACTTTTCCACCCAACATTGGTTTTTCCACCCAACTGGGCCTTTTTACCCCAAATTCATCCCCATTGAGGTCCAACATTGACTTTTCCATACAATTAGGGAGTTTTTACCCCAAAATTCTTCCCCATTGACCAAAATCTTGGGGTTTGGTCCAAAGGGAGCGTTTTTATCCCGAAATTTGTCGCATTGATGTTGAATCTTGACTTTTCCACCCAACTGGGTGTTTTTATCCAAAAATCCATCCCCCTTGAGGCCCAGCGTTGGCTTTCCACCCAACTGGGCATTTTTATTCCAAATCCATCCTCGTTGATGTCCGACGTTGACTTTTCTACCCAATTGGGGCGTTTTTATCCTAAAATTTGTCCCCATTGAAGTCCAATATTGGCTTTCCACCCAACGTTGACTTTTCCGTCCAATTGGAGCGTTTTTATCCCAAAACTCATCCCTGTTGAGATCCAACCTTGACTTTTTTATCCAACGTTGACTTTTTCACCCAATTGGGACGTTTTTATCCCAAAAATTCATCCCCATTGACCAAACTCTTTCGGTTTGGTCCAACGGGGGCGTTTTTATCCCAAAATTTGTCCCCGTTGAGGTCCAATATTTACTTTTTCAATCAACGTTGACTTTTCCATCCAATTGGAGCGTTTTTATCCCAAAACTCATCCCTGTTGAGATCCAACCTTGATTTTTCCATCCAGCGTTGACTTTTTCCCCAAGTTGGAGCGTTTTTATCCCAAAATTCATCCCCATTGACCAAAATCTTGGGGTTTGGTCCACCGGGGGGCGTTTATCTCAAATTTGTCCATTAGATGTTGCACATTGCCTTCACCCAACACTGGACTTTTCCACCATTGGGAGGCATTTTTTATCACAAATCCATCTGCATAAACTTCAACGTTGACTTTTCTACCAACTTGAGCTTTTTTATCACATCATACCCCATTGGCAAAGTCGCGTGGGTTTGGTCGCACGGGGGCGTTTTTATCCCAAAATTTTTCCCATTGATGTTGAACCTTGACTTTTCCACCCAACATTGGCTTTTCCACCCAACTGGGCCTTTTTACCCCAAATGCATCCCCATTGAGGTCCAACATTGACTTTTCCATACAATTAGGGAGTTTTTACCCCAAAATTCTTCCCCATTGACCAAAATCTTGGGGTTTGGTCCAAAGGGAGCGTTTTTTATCCCGAAATTTGTCCCATTGATGTTGAATCTTGACTTTTCCACCCAACTGGGTGTTTTTATCCAAAAATCCATCCCCCTTGAGGCCCAGCGTTGGCTTTTCCACCCAACTGGGCATTTTTATTCCAAATCCATCCTTGTTGACGTTAGACGTTGACTTTTCTACCCAATTGGGGCGTTTTTATCCTAAAATTTGTCCCCATTGAAGTCCAATATTGGCTTTTCCACCCAACGTTGATTTTCCGTCCAATTGGAGCGTTTTTATCCCAAAACTCATCCCTGTTGAGATCCAACCTTGATTTTTCCATCCAGCGTTGACTTTTTCACCCAAATGGAGCGTTTTTATCCCAAAATTCATCCCCATTGACCAAAATCTTGGGGTTTGGTCCACGGGGGCGTTTTAATCTCAAAATTTGTCCCATTGATGTTGAACATTGACCTTTCCACCCAACGTTGACTTTTCCCTCCAATTGGAGCGTTTTTATCCCAAAACTCATCCCTGTTGAGATCCAACCTTGATTTTTCCATCCAGCGTTGACTTTTTCACCCAAATGGAGCGTTTTTTATCCCAAAATTCATCCCCATTGACCAAAATCTTGGGGTTTGGTCCAACGGGGGCGTTTTTATCTCAAAATTTGTCCCATTGATGTTGAACATTGACTTTTCCACCCAACAATGACTTTTCCACCCAATTGGGGCATTTTTATCACAATCCATCCTCATTGATGCCCAACTTTGACTTTTCTACCCAATTGGAGCATTTTTATCCCCAAATTCATCCCCATTGGCCAAAGTCGTGGGTTGTGATCCAACGGGGGCGTTTTTATCTCAAAATTTGTCCCCATTGATGTTGAACCTTGACTTTTCCACCCAACATTGGCTTTTCCACCCAACTGGGCCTTTTTACCCCAAATTCATCCCCATTGAGGTCCAACATTGACTTTTCCATACAATTAGGGAGTTTTTACACCAAAATTCTTTTCCATTGACCAAAATCTTGGGGTTTGGTCCAAAGGGAGCGTTTTTATCCCGAATTTTGTCCCATTGATGTTGAATCTTGACTTTTCCACCCAACTGGGTGTTTTTATCCAAAAATCCATCCCCCTTGAGGCCCAGCGTTGTCTTTTCCACCCAACTGGGCATTTTTATTCCAAATCCATCCTCGTTGATGTCCGACGTTGAATTTTCTACCCAATTGGGGCGTTTTAATCCCAAAATTTGTTACCATGGAAGTCCAATATTGGCTTTTCCACCCAACGTTGACTTTTCCGTCCAATTGGAGCGTTTTTATCCCAAAACTCATCCCTGTTGAGATCCAACCTTGACTTTTCCATCCAACGTTGACTTTTTCACCCAACTGCAGCTTTTTTATCTCAAAATTCATCCCCATTGACCAAAATCTTGGGGTTTGGTCCAACGGGTGGGGCGTTTTTATCTCAAAAATTTGTCCATTGATGTTGAACATTGACCTTTCCACCGCAACACATGACTTTTTCCATCTAATTGGGGCATTTTTCTCACAAATCCATCCTCATGATGCCCAACTTTGACTTTTTTACCCAATTGGAGCATTTTTATCCCCAAATTCATTCCCATTGTACAAAGTCGTGGGTTTTGATCCAACGGGGGCGTTTTTGTCCCAAAATGTGTCCCATTGATGTTGAACCTTAACTTTTCCACCCAACATTGGCTTTTCCACCCAACTGGGCCTTTTTACCCCAAATTCATCCCCATTGAGGTCCAACAATGACTTTTCCATACAATTAGGGAGTTTTTACCCCAAAATTCTTCCCCATTGACCAAAATCTTGGGGTTTGGTCCAAAGGAATCGTTTTTATCCTGAAATTTGTCCCATTGATGTTGAATCTTGACTTTTCCACCCAACTGGGTGTTTTTATCCAAAAATCCATCCCCCTTGAGGCCCAGCGTTGTCTTTTCCACCCAACTGGGCATTTTTATTCCAAATCCATCCTCGTTGATGTCCGACGTTGACTTTTCTACCCAATTGGGGCATTTTTATCCTAAAATTTGTCCCCATTGAAGTCCAATATTGGCTTTTCGACCCAAAGTTGACTTTTCCGTCCAATTGGAGCGTTTTTATCCAAAAACTCATCCCTGTTGAGATCCAACCTTGACTTTTCCATCCAACGTTGACTTTTTCACCCAATTGGGACGTTTTTATCCCAAAAATTCACCCCCATTGACAAAAATCTTGGGGTTTGGTCAAACGGGGGCGTTTTTATCCCAAAATTTGTCCCCGTTGAGGTCCAATATTGACTTTTTCACCCAACGTTGACTTTTCCGTCCAATTGGAGCGTTTTTATCCCAAAACTCATCCCTGCTGAGATCCAACCTTGACTTTTCCATCCAGCGTTGACTTTTTCACCCAACTGGAGCGTTTTTATCCCAAAATTCATCCCCATTGACCTAAGTCTTGGGGTTTGGTCACGGGGGCATTTTTATCCCGAAATTTTTCCCATTGACATTGAACATTGACTTTTCCACCCAACATTGGCTTTCCCACCCAACTCGGCCTTTTACCCCAAAAGTCATCCTTGTTGAGTTCCAGCCTTGACTTTTCTACCCAATTGGAGCATTTTTACCCCAAAATTCTTCCCCATTGACCGAAGTCTTGGGGTTTGGTCCAACGGGGGCGTTTTTATCCCAAAATTTTTCCCCCTTGAAGTCCAATATTGAGTTTTCCACCCAATGTTGACTTTTCCGTCCAATTGGAGCATTTTTATCCCAAAATTCATCCCCATTGTCCAAAATGTTGGGGTTTGGTCCAATGGGGGCGTTTTTATCCCAAAATTTGTCCCCATTGAGGTCCAATATGGGCTTTTCCACCCAATGTTGAATTTTCCGTCCAATTGGATCCTTTTTATCCCAAAACTCATCCCTGTTGAGATCCAACCTTGACTTTTCCATCCAACGTTGACTTTATCACCCAATTGGGGCGTTTTTATCCCAAAATTCTTCCCCATTGACCAAAATCTTGGGTTTTTGTAGGATGGGGGCGTTTTTATCCTAAAATTAGTCCCCATTGAGGTCCAATATTGAGTTTTCCACCCAACGTTGTCTTTTCCATCCAATTGGAGCGTTTTTATCCCAAAAATTCATCCCCATTGACCAAACTCTTCCGGTTTGGTCCAACGGGGGCGTTTTTACCCCAAAATTTGTCCCCGTTGAGGTCCAATATTGAGTTTTTCACCCAACGTTGACTTTTCCATCCAATTGGGGCGTTTTTATCCCAAAACTCATCCCTGTTGAGATCCAACCTTGATTTTTCCATCCAGCGTTGAGTTTTTCACCCAATTGGAGCATTTTTACCCCAAAATTCTTCCCCATTGAACAAAGTCTTGGGGTTTGGTCCGATGGGGGCGTTTTTATCCCAAAATTTTTCCCCCCTTGAAGTCCAATATTGAGTTTTCCACCCAATGTTGACTTTTCCGTCCAATTGGAGCGTTTTTATCCCAAAACTCATCCCTGTTGAGTTCCAACCTTGACTTTTCTACCCAACGTTGACTTTTTCACCCAGTTGGGTCGTTTTTATCCCAAAATTCATTCCCATTGACCAAAGTCGTAGGTTTTGATCCGACGGGGGCGTTTTTATCCTAAAATTTGTCCCCGTTGAGGTCCAATATTGACTTTTTCAACCAACGTTGACTTTTCCATCCAATTGGATCGTTTTTATCCCAAAACTCATCCCTGTTGAGATCCAACCTTGGATTTTTCCATCCAGCGTTGACTTTTCCGTCCAATTGGAGCGTTTTTATCCCAAAAAAATTCATCCCCATTGACCAAAATCTTGGGGTTTGGTCCAACGGGGGCGTTTTTATCTCAAAATTTGTCCCATTGATGTTGAACATTGACCTTTCCACCCAACACTGACTTTCCACCCAATTGGGGCATTTTTCATCACAAATCCATCCTCATTGAAGCCCGACGTTTAATTTTCTACCCAATTGGAGCATTTTTATCCAAAAATTCATCCCCATTGACCAAAGTCGTGGGTTTTGATCCAACGGGGGCGTTTTTATCCCAAAATTTGTCCCATTGATGTTGAACCTTGACTTTTCCACCCAACATTGGCTTTTCCACCCAACTGGGCCTTTTTACCCCAAATTCATCCCATTGAGGTCCAACATTGACTTTTCCATACAATTAGGGAGTTTTTACCCCAAAATTCTTCCCCATTGACCAAAATCTTGGGGTTTGGTCCAAAGGGAGCGTTTTTATCCCGAAATTTGTCCCATTGATGTTGAATCTTGACTTTTCCACCCAACTGGGTGTTTTTATCCAAAAATCCATCGCCCTTGAGGCCCAGCGTTGGCTTTTCCACCCAACTGGGCATTTTTATTCCAAATCCATCCTCGTTGATGTCCGACGTTGACTTTTCTACCCAATTGGGGCGTTTTTATCCTAAAATTTGTCGCCATGAAAGTCCAATATAGGATTTTCCACCCAAAGTTGACTTTCCGTCCAATTGGAGCGTTTTTATCCAAAAAACTCATCCCTGTTGAGTCATACCTTGACTTTTCCATCCAACGTTGACTTTTTCACCCAAATGGAGCGTTTTTATCCCAAAATTCATCCCCATTGACCAAAGTCTTGGGGTTTAGTCCAACGGGGGCGTTTTTATCCCAAAATTTGTCCCATTGTTGTTGAACATTGGATTTTCCACCCAACACTGACTTTTCCACCCAATTGGGGCATTTTTATCACAAATCCATCCTCATTGAAGCCCGACGTTTAATTTTCTACCCAATTGGAGCATTTTTATCCCAAAAATTCATCCCCATTGACCAAACTCTCCGGGTTTGGTTCAACAGGGGGCGTTTTTATTTCAAAATTTGTCCCCATTCACCAAAATGTTTGGTTTTGGTCTAACGGGGGCATTTTTATCCTGAAATTTGTCCCCATTGAGGTCCAATATTTTGTTTCCCACCCAACGTTGTATTTTACATCCTATTGGAGCGTTTTATCCCAAAAATTCATCCCCATTGGCCAAAATGTTGGGGTTTCGTCCAACGGGGGCGTTTTTATCCCAAAATTTGTCCCATTGATGTTGAACCTTGACTTCTTCACCCAACATTGGCTTTTCCACACAACTGGGGCATTTTTATCCCAAAAATTCATCCCTATTGACCAAAATGTTGGGGTTTGGTCCAACGGGGCGTTTTTATCCTGAAATTTGTCCCCGTTGAGGTCCAATATTGACTTTTTTCACCCGAACGTTTGACTTTTCCGTCCAATTGGGAGCGTTTTTATCCCCAAAACTCATCCCTGTTGAGATCCAACCTTGACTTTTCCATCCAACGTTGACTTTTTCACCCAATTGGGACGTTTTTATCCCAAAAATTCATCCCCATTGACATACTCTTCCGGTTTGGTCCAACGGGGGAGTTTTTATCCCGAAATTTTTCCCATTGACATTGAACAATTACTTTTCCACCCAACATTGGCTTTCCCACCCAACTGGGCCTTTTTACCCAAAATTCATCCTTGTTGATTTCCAACTTGACTTTTCTACCCAATTGGAGCATTTTTACCCCAAAATTCTTCCCCATTGACCAAAGTCTTGGGGTTTGTCGCAAAGGGAAGCGGTTTTTTCGCTGAAAATTGTCGCATTGATGTTGAATCTTGACTTTTCCACCCAACTGGGTGTTTTTATCCAACAAATCCATCCCCCTTGAGGCCCAGCGTTGGCTTTTCCACCCAACTGGGCATTTTTATTCCAAATCCATCCTCGTTGATGTCCGACGTTGACTTTTCTACCCAATTGGGGCGTTTTTATCCTAAAATTTGTCCCCATGGAAGTCCAATATTGGCTTTTCCACCCAAAGTTGACTTTTCCGCCCAATTGGAGCATTTTCATCACAAAATTCATCCCCATTGACCAAAATTTTGGGGTTTGGTCCAACGGGGGCGTTTTTATCCCAAAATTCGTCCCCATTGAGGTCTAATATTGGCTTTTCCACCCAATGTTGAATTTTCCGTCCAATTGGAGCGCTTTTAGGGTCTGCGAGGAATCTTAATCCATGCGGAATTTCAGCATGCGGCTGTCAACTCCGAGATATGTGGCCTTCGATACAAACAATGGCGCTTTTCCATGTGAAAGAAAACTCAGTCCCCCAGATGCATGATGCCAGTTTTTAGGAGGCATTTAGCCCTACAATTGCAGCCAGAGTTCTAGGTGATGGCAGCTTGGGTCTGGGAAGGATCTTGATCCATGCGGCATTTCAGGCGGCGTCTGGGAGCAGAGTGCCTTAGGGCCACGACAAAAAAAGTGCCTTTTCTCTGAGAAAGAGGGCTCTGCCCCCCAGTTTCTTGATGTCAGTTTGGAGGAGGGTTTTGGCCCTGCAAGGGCAGCCAGGGTCCTTGTCGGAGGCAGCTTGGGTCTGCGAGGAATCTTAATCCATGCGGAATTTCAGCATGCGGCTGTCAACTCCCAGATATGTGGCCTTCGATTCAAACAATGGCGCTTTTCCATGTGAAAGAAAACTCAGTCGCCCAGATGCATGATGCCAGTTTTTAGGAGGCATTTAGCCCTACAATTGCAGCCAGAGTTCTAGTTGATGGCAGCTTGGGTCTGGGAAGGATCTTTATCCATGTGGCATTTCAGGTGGCGTCCGGGAGCACAGTGCCTTAGAGCCGGGACACAAAAAGTGTCGGTTTCTCTGAGAAGAGAACTCTGCCCACCAGTTTCTTGATGTCAGTTTGGAGGAGGGTTTTTACCGTGCAAGGGCAGCCAGGGTCCTTGTCGGTGGCAGCTTGGGTCTGCGAGGAATCTTGATCCATACGGAATTTCAGGAGGCAGCAGGGAGCAGAGTGCCTTTGGGCCGAGAAACAAAAAGTGTCCCTTTCCTCTGAGAAAGAGAACTCTGCCCCCCAGTTTCTTGATGTCAGTTTGGAGGAGGGTTTTGGCCCTGCAAGGGCAGCCAGGGCTCTTTATTGTGGCAGCTTGGGTCTGCGAGGAATCTTTGATCCATTGCGGAATTTCAGCATGCGGCTGTCACTGCAAGATATGTGGGCCTTCGTACAAACAATGGCGCATTTCCAAGTGAAAGAAAACTTCAGTCACCCAGATGCATTGATGCCAGTTTTTAGGAGGCATTTTTAGCCTACATTTTGCAGCCAGAGTTCTAGTTGATGCAGCTGGGTTCTGGGTAAGGATCTTTTATCCGTGTTGGCATTTCAGGTGGCGTCCGGGAGCACAGTGCCTTAGAGCCGGGACACAAAGAAGTGTCCCTTTTCTCTGAGAAAGAGATATCTGCCCCAGTTTCTTCTTGATGTCAGTTTGGAGGAGGGTTTTGGCCCTAGCAAGGCAGCCAGGGTCCTTGTCGGTGGCAGCTTGGGTCTGGGAAGGATCTTGATCCATGTGGCATTTCAGGTGGCATCCGGGAGCACAGTGCCTTAGGGCCGGGACACAAAAAGTGTCCCTTATTTCTGAGAAAGAGAACTCTGCCCCCCAGTTTCTTGATGTCAGTTTGGAGGAGGGTTTTTGCTCTGCAAGTGCAGCCAGGGTCCTAGTCGGAGGAAGCTTGGGTCTGTGAGGGATCGTGCTCCATGCGGAATGTGAAGAGGCGGCAGTCGACTCCCAGACAGGGGGCCTACGATACAAATGATGGCACTTTTCCACGTGAAAGAAAACTTGGCCCCCCAGATTCATGATATCGGTTTGGTGGAGGGTTTTGGCCCTACAAATGCAACCAGAGTCCTGGTTGATGGCATCTTGCGTCAGCGAATCATCTTGATCCATACGGAATTTCAGGTGGCATCCGGGAGCAGAGTGCCTTAGAGCCGGGCACAAAAAGTGTCCGTTTTCTCTCTGAGAAAGAGAACTGCTGCCCCAAGTTTTCTTGATGTCAGTTTGGAGAGGGTTTTGGCCCTGCAAGGGCAGTCAGGGTCCTTCTTGGTGGCAGCTTGGGTCTGCGGATCTTAATCCATGCGGAATTTCAGCATGCGGCTATCAACTAGCGCAGATATGTGGCCTTCGATGCAAAGAAATGGCGCAATATCCCAGTGAAAGAAAACTCAGTCCCGCCAGCTGCATGATGCCAGTTTTAGGAGGCATTTAGTCCTACAATTGCAGCCAGAGTTCTAGTTGATGGCAGCTTGGGTCTGGGAAGGATCTTTATCCGTGTGGCATTTCAGGTGGCGTCCAGGAGCACAGTGCCTTAGAGCCGGGACCCAAAAAGTGTCCCTTTTCTCTGAGAAAGAGAACTCTGCCCCCCAGTTTCTTGATGTCAGTTTGGAGGAGGGTTTTGGCCCTGCAAGGGCAGCCAGGGTCCTTGTCGGTGCTAGCTTGGGTCTGTGATGGATCTTCCTCCATGCGGAATTTGAAGAGGCTGCTGTCGACTCCCAGACATGTAGCCTACGATACAAATGATGGCACTTTTCAACGTGAAAGAAAACTTGGCCCGCCGCAGATTCATGATGTCGGTTTGGTGGAGGGTTTTGGCCCTCAAATGCAACCAGAGTCCTGTTGATGGCAGCTTGGGTCTGGGAAGGATCTTTATCCATGCGGCATTTCAGGTGGCGTCTGGGAGCACAGTGCCTTAGGGCTGGGACACAAAAAGTGTCGGTTTTCTCTGAGAAAGAGAGCTCTGCCCCCCAGTTTCTTGATGTCAGTTTGGAGGAGGGTTTTGGCCCTGCAAGGGCAGCCAGGGTCCTAGTCGGTGGCAGATTGGGTCTGCGAGGAATCTTGATCCATACGGAATTTCAGGAGGCAGCAGGGAGCAGATTGCCTTAGGGCCGGGACACAAAAAGTGTCCCTTTACTCTGAGAAAGAGAAATCTGCCCCCCACTTTCTTGATGTCAGTTTGCAGGAGGGTTTGGGCCTGCAAGGGCAGCCAGAGTCCTTGTCTGTGGCAGCTTGGGTCTGCGAGGAAATCTTGATCCTAACGGAATTTCAGGAGGCAGCAGGGAGAAACAGTGGCCTTAGGGCCGGGACACAAAGAAGTGTCGGCCTTTCTCTGAGAAAGAGAACTCTGCCCCCCACTTTCTTGATGTCAGTTTGGAGGAGGGTTTTGGCCCTGCAAGGGCAGCCAGGGTCCTTCTCGGTGGCAGCTTGGGTCTGTGAGGATTCTTGCTCCATGCGGGATTTGAAGAGGCGGCAGTCGACTCCCAGACAGGGGGCCTACGATACAAATGATGGCACTTTTCCACGTGAAAGAAAACTTAGGCCCCCAGTTTCATGATGTCGGTTTGGTGGAGGGTTTTAGCCCTACAAATGCAACCAGCGTCCTGGTTGATGGCAGCTTGGCGTGCAGGGAATAATCTTGATCTACGGAATTTCAGGTGGAGTGCCCGGAGCAACAGTGCCTTAGGGCGGGACACAAAAAGTGTCCGCCTTTTCCTCTGAGAAAGAGAACTCTTGCCGCCGCCATTTTCTTGATGTCAGTTTGGAGGAGGGTTTTGGCCCTGCAAGGGCAGCCAGGGCTCTTTATTGTAGGCGGTCTTGGGTGCTGCGAGGAATCTTGATTCCATACGAATTTTTCAGGAGGCAGCAGGGAGCAGACTGCCTTAGGGCCGAGGGCACAAAAAGTGTCCATTTTCTCTGGATAGAGAACTCTGCCCCCAGTTTCTTGAATGTCAGTTTGGAGGAGGGTTTTGCCCTGCAAGGGCAAGCCAAGGGTTCCTTGTCGTGGCAGCTTGGGTCTGCGAGGAATCTTTTGATCTATGCGGATATATCAGGAGGAAGAGGGAGCAAAGTGCCTTAGGGCCGGGAAGCAAAAAGTGTCCCTTTTCTCTGAGAAAGAGAACTCTGTCCCCCAGTTTCTTGATGTCAGTTTGGAGGAGGGTTTTGGCCCTGCAAGGGCAGCCAGGGTCCTTGTCGGTGGCAGCTTGGGTCTTCGAGAAATCTTGATCCATACGGGATTTCAGGAGGCATCCGGGAGCACAGTGCCTTAGGGCCGGGACACAAAAAGTGTCCCTTTTCTCTGAGAAGAGAACTCTGGCCCCAGTTTCTTGATGTCAGTTTGGAGGAGGGTTTTGGCCCTGCAAGGGCAGCCAGGGTCCTTGTTGGTGGCAGCTTGGGTCTGCGAGGAATCTTAATCCATGCGGAATTTCAGCATGCGGCTGTCAACTCCCAGATATGTGGCCTTCGATTCAAACAATGGCGCTTTTCCATGTGAAAGAAAACTCAGTCCCCGAGATGCATGATGCCAGTTTTTAGGAGGCATTTAGCCCTACAATTGCAGCCAGAGTTCTAGTTGATGGCAGCTTGGGTCTGGGAAGGATCTTGATCCATGCGGCATTTCAGATGGCGTCGAGGAGCAGAGTGCCTTAGTGCTGGGACACAAAAAGTGTCCCTTTTCTCTGAGAAAGAGAACTCTGCCCCCCAGTTTCTTGATGTCACTTTGGAGGAGGGTTTTGGCCTTGCAAGGGCAGCCAGGGTGCTTGTCGGTGGCAGCTTGGGTCTGTGAGGGATCTTGCTCCAAGCGGAATTTGAAGAGGCGGCAGTCGACTCCCAGACAGGGGGCCCACGATACAAATGATGGCACTTATCCACGTGAAAGAAAACTTAGGCCCCCAGATTCATGATGTCGGTTTGGTGGAGGGTTTTGGCCCTACAAATGCAACCAGAGTCCTGGTTGATGGCAGCTTGCGTCAGCGAATAATTCTGATCCATGCGGCATATCAGGTGGTGTCTGGGAGCAGAGTGCCTTAGGGCCGGGACACAAAAAGTGTCCGTTTTCTCTGAGAAAGAGAACTCTGCCCCCCAGTTTCTTGATGTCAGTTTGGAGGAGGGTTTTGGCCCTGCAAGGGCAGCCAGGGTCCTTCTCGGTGGCAGCTTGGGTCTGCGAGGAATCTTAATCTGTGCAGAATTTCCGCAAGCGGCTGTCAACTCCCAGGCATGGGGCTTCGATACAAACAATGGCGCATTTCCATGTGAAAGAAAACTTAGTCCCCCAGATCCATGATGTCAGTTTATAGGAGGCATTTATCCCTACAATTGCAGCCAGAGTTCTAGTTGATGGCAGCTTGTGTGTGGGAAGGATCTTGATCCGTGTGGCATTTCAGGTGGCGTCCAGGAGCAGAGTGCCTTAGGGCCGCGACACAAAAAGTGTCCCTTTACTCTGAGAAAGAGAACTCTGCCCCAGTTTCGTCTGATGTCAGTTTGGAGGAGGGTTTTGGCGGCCTGCAGGCTAGCCTAGGGTCGCTTGTCGGAGGCCAGCTTGGGTCTGCGAGAAATTTGATGCCATGCACGGAATTTCGGAGGCAGCAGGGAGCATAGTGGCCTTAGGGGCCGAGAAACATAAAGTGTCCCTTTTCTCTGAGAAAGAGAAGCTCTTGCGCCCAACACTTTCTGCTGATGTCAGTTTGGAAGGAGGGTTTTGGCCCTGCAAGGGCAGCCAGGGTCCTTGTCGGTGGCAGCTTGGGTCTGTGAGGGATCTTGCTCCATGCGGAATTTGAAGAGGCGGCAGTCGACTCCCAGACATGGGGCCTACGATACATATGATGGCACTTATCCAAGTGAAAGAAAACTTAGGCCCCCAGATTCATGATGTCGGTTTGGTGGAGGGTTATGGCCCTAAAAATTCAGCCAGAGTCCTCGCTGATGGCAGCTTGCGTCAGGGAATAATCTTGATCCATATGGAATTTCAGGCGGCGTCCCGGAGCAGAGTGCCTTAGGGCCGGGACACAAAAAGTGTCCCTTTATTTTGTGAAAGAGAACTCTGCCCCGCAGTTTCTTGATGTCAGTTTGGAGGAGGGTTTTGGCCCTGCAAGAGCAGCCAGGGTCCTTGTCGGTGGCAGCTTGGGTCTGCGAGGAATCTTGATCGCATATCGGGAGTATGCAGGATGCAGCAGGGAAGAAGAATGCCTTAGGGCTTGTGGACACAAAAGTGTCCCTTTTCTCGGAGAAGGAGAACTCTGCCCCCCACTTTCTTGATGTCAGTTTGGAAGAGGGTTTTGGCCCTGCAAAGGCAGCCAGGGTCCTTGTCGGTGGCAGCTTGGGTTGGCGAGGAATCTTGATCCATGCGGAATTTCAGCAGGCAGCAGGGAGAACAGTGCCTTCGGGCCGGGACACAAAAAGTGTCCCTTTTCTCTGAGAAAGAGAACTCTGCCCCCACTTTCTTGATGTCAGTTTGGAGGAGGGTTTTGGCCTGCAAGGGCAGCCAGGGTCCTTGTCGGTGGCAGCTTGGGTCTGCGAGGAATCTTAATCTGTGCAGAATTTCCGCAAGCGGCTGTCAACTTCCAGACATGGGGCCTTCGATACAAACAATGCCGCTTTCCCATGTGAAAGAAAACTTAGTCCCCCAGATGCATGATGCAAGTTTTTAGGCGACATTTAGTCCTACAATTGCAGCCAGAGTTCTAGTTGATGGCATCTTGGGTCTGGAAGGATCTTGATCCGTGTGGCATTTCAGGATGGCGTCTGGAGCCCCCAGTGCCTTAGGGCCGGGACACAAAAAGTGTCCCTTTTCTCTGAGAAAGAGAACTCTGCCCCCCGGATTCTTGATGTCAGTTTGGAGGAGGGTTTTGGCCCTGCAAGGGCAGCCAAGGTCCTAGTCGATGCAGCTTGGGTCTGCGAGGAAGTCTTGATCCATACGGAATTTCAGGTGGCGTCCGGGAGCACAGTGCCTTAGGGCCGGGACCCAAAAAGTGTCCCTTTTCTTGAGAAAGAGAACTCTGCCCCCCAGTTTCTTGATGTCAGTTTGGAGGAGGGTTTTGGCCCTGCAAGGGCAGCCAGGGTCCTTGTCGGTGGCAGCTTGGGTCTGCGAGGAATCTTGATCCATACGGAATTTCAGGAGGCAGCAGGGAGCACAGTGCCTTAGGGCCGGGACACAAAAAGTGTCCCTTTTCTCTGACAAAGAGAACTCTGTCCCCCAGTTTCTTGATGTCAGTTTGGAGGAGGGTTTTGGCCCTGCAAGGGCAGCCAGGGTCCTTGTCGGTGGCAGCTGTGGTCTGCGTGGAATCTTAATCCATGCGGAATTTCAGCATGCGGCTGTCAAGTCCCAGATATGTGGCCTTCGATGCAAACAATGGCGCTTTTCCAAGTGACAGAAAATTCAGTCCCCCAGATGCATGATGCCAGTTTTTAGGAGGCACTTAGCCCTACAATTGCAGCCAGAGTTCCAGAGTATGGCAGCTTGGGTCTGGGAAGGATCTCGATCCATACGGAATTTCAGTGGCGTCCGAGAACAGGGCCTAGGGCCGGGACACAAATGTGTCCCTACCCTGAGAAAGAGAACACTGCCCCCCACTTTCTTGATGTCAGTTTGGAGGAGGGTTTTGGCCCTGCAAGGGCAGCCAGGGCTCTTTATTGTAGCGTCTGGGGTCTGCGAGGAATCTTGATCCATACGAATTTTCAGGAGGCAGCAGGGAGCAGAGTGCCTTAGGGCCGAGGCACAAAAAGTGTCCATTTTCTCTGAGATAGAGAACTCTGCCCCCAGTTTCTTGATGTCAGTTTGGAGGAGGGTTTTGGCCCTGCAAGGGCAGCCAGGGTCCTTGTCGGTGGCAGCTTGGGTCTGCGAGGAATCTTGATCCATACGGAAATTCAGAGGCAGCAGGGAGCACAGTGCCTTAGGGCCGGGACACAAAAAGTGTCCCTTTTCTCTGAGAAAGACAAGTCTGCCCCCCAGTTTCTTGATGTCAGTTTGGAGGAGCGTTTTGGCCCTTCAAAGGCAGCCAGGGTCCTTGTCGGTGGCAGCTTGGGTCTGTGAGGGATCTTGCTCCATGCGGAATTTGAAGAGGCGGCAGTCGACTCCCAGACATGGGGCCTACGATACAAATGATGGCACTTTTCCACGTGAAAGAAAACTTAGGCCCCCAGATTCATGATGTCGGTTTGGTGGAGGGTTTTTGCCCTACAAATGCAACCAGAGTCCTGGTTGATGGCATCTTGCGTCAGGGAATAATCTTGATCCATACGGAATTTCAGGTGGCGTCCGGGAGCAGAGTGCCTTAGGGCCGGGACACAAAAAGTGTCCCTTTTCTCTGAGAAAGAGAACTCTGCCCCCCAGTTTCTTGAGTCAGTTTGGAGGAGGGTTTTGGCCCTGCAAGGGCAGTCAGTGTCCTTTTTGGTGGCAGCTTGGGTCTGCGAGGAATCTTAATCTGTGCAGAATTTCAGCATGAGGCAGTCAACTCCCAGATATGTGGCCTTCGATGCAAACAATGGCGCATTCCATGTGAATGAAAACTCAGTCCCCCAGATCCATGATGCCAGTTTTTAGGAGGCATTTAGCCCTACAATTGCAGCCAGAGTTCTAGTTGATGGCAGCTTGGGTCTGGGAAGGATCTTGATCCATGCGGCATTCAGGTGGCGTCCAGGAGCACAGTGCCTTAGGGCCGGGACACAAAAAGTGTCCCTTTTCGCGGAGAAAGAGAACTCTGCCCCCACTTTCTTGATGTCAGTTTGGAGGAGGGTTTTGGCCCTGCAAGGGCAGCCAGGGTCCTTGTCGGTGGCAGCTTGGGTCTGCGAGGAATCTTGATCCATACGAATTATCAGGAGGCAGCAGGGAGCAGAGTGCCTTAGGGCCGGGACACAAAAAGTGTCCCTTTTCTCTGAGAAAGAGAACTCTGCCCCCCAGTTGCTTGATGTCAGTTTGGAGGAGGGTTTTGGCCGTGCAAGGGCAGCCAGGGTCCTAGTCGGTGGCAGCTTGGGTCTGGGAGGGATCTTGCTCCATGCGGAATTT
>JAVTVJ010005225.1:0-13891 GCA_034509425.1 Eopsaltria australis | reverse complement strand
ACCTGCAGCTCCTGTGATCTCAAGTACACCGAGGGGGTGCAGTCTCACCTCTCACCTGTCTCACCTGTCTCACCTGTCTCACCTGTCTCACCTGTCTCACCTGCAGCTCCTGTGATCTCAAGTACACCGAGGGGGTGCAGTCCCTGAACTGGACCAAGATCATGAAAACGATCGTGGACGACCCCGAGGGCTTCTTCGAGCAGGGGGGGTGGTCCTTCCTGGAGCCCGAGGGAGAGGTGAGGGCACACCTGGGCACACCTGGGATACACCTGGGATACACCTGGGCACACCTGAACACACCTGGGCACACCTGGGATACACCTGGGCACACCTGGGATACACCTGAACACACCTGGATACACCTGGACACACCTGGGCACACCTGGGATACACCTGGGATACACCTGGGCACACCTGGGATACACCTGGGCACACCTGGGACACACCCACACACCTCAGGGACACATCCGTTCACCTGGGGACTCACCTGGGACACACCCGGAGCCCTCCCAGGTGCTCCCCAACTCCTCCAGGTGTGTCCAGGCCACGCCCCCCTCACCTGTCCCTTACCTCTCTCACCTGTCCCCCCTGTCCCACCTGTCCTTGTCTCACCTGTCCCATCTCACCTGTCCCACCTGTCCTTGTCTCACCTGTCCTTGTCCCCCCTGTCCCACCTGTCCTTGTCTCACCTGTCCCATCTCACCTGTCCCATCTCACCTGTCCCACCTGTCCGGGCAGGGCTCCGAGGCCGAGCCATGTGAGTCGGAGTCGGAGCTGGAGGACGAGACCTTCAACCCCTCGGAGGAGGACGAGGAGGAGGAGGAGGACAGCGACGAGGATTATTCCTCCGAGGCCGAGGAGTCAGGTGAGCTCACCTGGGGACACCTGGGGGCACCTGGGATAGCTGGGGATACACCTGGATACACCTGGGCACAGCTGGGACACACCTGGGGTACACCTGGGGGCACCTGGGATACCTGGGAACACCTGGATACACCTGGGCACACCTGGGATACACCTGGACACACCTGGGCACACCTGGATACACCTGAACACACCTGGGATACACCTGGGCACACCTGGGATACACCTGGGCACACCTGGGACACACCTGAACACACCTGGGATACACCTGGGATACACCTGGGGACACCTGGGCACAGCTGGACTCACCTGGGCACACCTGGGCCATCAAACCCCGCCTTTCCCCCCTTTAAATCCTTCCATTCTTTCCCATTTTCCCCCTTTTTCTCCCCATAATTTCTCCCGGTTTTTCCCATTTTTCCCTTTTTAAATTTTCCCATTTTTTCCCCATTTTTTCCCATTTTCCCCTTTTTTGAAACCTTCCCATTTTTCCCATTTTTTCCCCATTTTCCCCCCATTTTTCCCCCCTTTAAACCCTTTCATTTTCCCCATCCAAAACCTCCCATTTTTTCCATTTTTCCCCCATTTTCCCCCTTTTATTTTTTCCCATTTTTCCCCGATCGAAACTTCCCATTTTTTACCATTTTATCCTTTTTTTCCCCCATTTTTCCCCCTTTTATTTTTCCCCTTTTCCCCCTATTTTTCTCCTTTAATTTTTCCCATTTTTCCCCCATTCCCCCCCCATTTTTCCTTGTTCAATTTTCCCGTTTTCCCCATTTTTTTGCCCATTTTTTCTCCTCCAATTTTTCCCATTTTCCCCCCCCTTTTTTCTCCTCCAATTTTTCCCATTTCCCCCCCCTTTTTTCTCCTTTAATTTTTCCCATTTTCCCCATTTTTCCCCCCATTTTTCCTTGTTCAATTTTCCCATTTCCCCCCATTTTTCCCCTATTTTCCTCTATGCGATTTTCCCATTTTCCCCATTTTTCCCTGTTCAATTTCCCCAATTTTCCCATTTTCCCCCCATTTTTCCTCATCCAATTTTCCCATTTTCCCCCTTTAATTTCCCCCATTTTCCTCTCATTTTTCCTGCTCCAATTTTTCCCATTTTCCCCGTTTTTCCCCCCATTTTCCCTTCTCCGATTCCCCAATTTTCCCATTTTCCCCCCATTTTTCCTTGTTCAATTTTCCCATTTTCCCCCCCTTTTTCCTTCTCCATTTTTCCCCATTTTCCCCTTCCAATTTCCCATTTTCCCCATTTTTCCTTGTTCAATTTTCCCTTTTCTCCCATTTTTCCTCTTCCAATTTTCCCATTTTCCCCCTTTTCCCCCATTTATTTTTTACCATTTTTTCTCATTTCCCCCATCCAATTTTTCCCATTTCCCCCCATTTTCCCCCCATTTTTTCTCCTCCAATTTTTCCCATTTTCCCCCTTTTTTCCCCCATTTTCCCCCACCCAATTTCCCCCATTTTTCCCCCCATTTTTCCTTGTTCAATTTTCCCATTTTCCCATTTTTCCTCCTCCAATTTTTCCCAATTTTCCCATTTTCCCTTTTTTTCCCCCCATTTTTCCTGCTCCATTTCTTCCCATTTTCCCCATTTTTCCCTCCTCCAATCCCCCAATTTTCCCATTTTCCCCCCATTTTTCCTTGTTCAATTTCCCCCATTTTTCTCCCATTTTTCTCCCATTTTTCCTTGTTCAATTTTCCCACTTTCCCCCATTTTTCCACCCATTTTCCCTCCTCCAATTTTCCCGATTTCCCCGTTTTTCCCCCCATTCCCAGAGTACTCCAAGGACTCCCTGGGCAGCGAGGAGGAGAGCGGCAAGGACTGGGACGAGCTGGAGGAGGAGGCGCGCAAAGGTGGGGACCCCAAAACCCCCCAAAAACCCCCCAAAAATTAACAAAAACCCCCCAAAATTAACAAAACTTAACAAAATCCGCGATTTTCCCAAAACCGCCGCTTTTCGCCCCAGCCGACCGCGAGAGCCAGTACGAGGAGGAGGAGGAGCGCGGGCGCGGCCGCAAGAGGAAGGGCCCCCCCGGGCGGGGCCGCCACAACCCCCCCAAAAAGAAGAGGAAGTAGCGCCCCTCCCCCCACCCCCAATTCCCACCTTTTTTCCCCCAAAGCGAAAAAAAAACCCGGAACACGGGGAAAAAAAAAAAAAAAAAACCCAAATTCCGGGAGTTTTGCCCCAATTTTTTGTCCGTTTTTTTCCCCCCCCCCCCTTTTTTGCGTGGTGGGGAGGGGAACGCCCTCCCCTCCCCCCACACACACACAAAGATTTTGGAAATTTGGGTTTCCGATGTTTCCGCCCAAAGTTTTTCCCGGTTTTTCCCAAAGTTTTGGGTGGGAATTTTATTATTTTTTTTGTGGGGGGGGTTTTCCGATTTTGGTTGTTTTTTTTGGTTGGCTGGTTTTTTCTCCTCCCCTCCCCACCCCCATCCCAGAGTTTTTTCTCCTCCCCCCCCCCCCTTTGGAATTTTGGGGTGATTCCCGTGGATTTTGGGGTTTTTTGGGGTTTCCCGAAGTTTTTTTTGGGGCGAAATTTCGGGATTTTGGGGGCGAAATTCCCTCGGGATTTCTTTTTTTTTTTGGGGAAGATTTTTGAGGCTTTTTCCCGGGATTTTGGGGCCTCCCCTCACGTTTTGGGTTCGTTTTCCCGGGATTTTGGGGCCTCCCCTCACGTTTTGGGTTCGTTTTCCCAGATTTTGGGGCTTTTCCACCTTTTTTTTTGGAATTTCAGGATTCTCCCCCAGTTTTTTGGGAGTTTCCCCCCCCCCAAAATCGGGGCCGGGTTTGGGAGAGCCCAGAACCCCCCCCGGGATTCCCCAAATTCCCCCAAAATTCCCGCAGAATTCCCGGTTTTTTTTAATTTCCGTATTTATGGGGGGGTCTCCCGCTTTTTGGGGGGATTTCCCCCGGTTTTGGGGTTTCCCCTCCCCCACCCTCGGGTTCGGGGCCTCCCCTCCCCCCCCCCCCCTCCCCCGCCCCTCCCCCACCCCCGCCTTGGATCTTTTCCAAAAAAAGTTCAATAAAAAAATCGTTTTTTTAAGGTTTTCTAACCCAAAAGAGAATTCCTGGAAACGGGGGCGGGGAAACGGCGGGAAAACGGGAAAAGTGGGAAAAATGGGGGGGAAAATGGGAAAAATGGGAAAAATGGGGGAAAAATGGGAAAAAGGGGGGAAAATGGGGGGAAATTGGGGGGAAAATGGGAAAAAATGGGGAAATGGGGGGAAAATGGGAAAAATTGGGAAAAAGGGGGAAAAAAATGGGGGAAAATGGGAAAAAAATTGGGAATAATGGGGCGAAAATGGGAAAACGGGAAAAATGGGAAAAAAATTGGGAAAATGGGAAAAAATTGGGAATAATTGGGAAAAAATGGGAGAAAAATGGGAAGAATAGGAGAAATTGGGAAAAAAATTGGGAATAATGGGGGGAAATTAGGAAAAATACGGGAAAATGGGGGGAAATGGAAAAAACTGGGAGAAAAATGGGGAAATTTGGGAAAAATGGGAAAAATTGGGAAGAATTGGGGGAAAAATGGGAATAAATGGGAAAAATTGGGGGGGAAATGGGGAAAAATTGGGAAAAATGGGGGGAAATGGGGGGAAATGGGAAAAAATGTGAAAAAAAGGAAAAAATTGAGGGAAAATGGGAAAAAACTGGGGGAAAAATGGGGAAATTTGGGGAAAATGGGAAAAATTGGGAAGAATTGGGGAAATGGGAAAAAAGGGGAGAAAAATGGGAAACAATGGGGAAAAATGGGGGGAAATTGAGAAAAATTGGGAATAATGGGGGGGAAATGGGAAAAATATGGAAAAATGGGGGGGATCGGGAAAAAAATGGGGGAAAATGGGAGGAATTGGGGGAAAACGGGAAGAATGGAGGGAGAAATGGGGAAAATTGGGGGGAAAATGGGGAAAATTGGGAGGAAAATGGGGAGAAATGGGAAAATATCGGGGAAATGGGAAAAATAAAGGGAAAAGGGTGGGAAATGGGTTGGGATTGGGGTAAAACCAGTTTAAAACTGGGCCAAACCGGTTTAAACGGGCTCGGACCAGTTCAAAAGGCCCCGAACCAGTTCAAAAAGGCCCAAAACCAGCGCGAACTGGGACCCGGCCCGGCCCCGCCCCCTCGCTGTGAGTGGCAGGGCCGCCGCCCAATCACCACGCGCCCTCGGCTCATTTCGCCCAATCACAGCCCGCGCCTCAAGCCCCGCCTTTCTCATCGGGCCAATAGCGGCTTGCTGCGCATGCGCAGGACGCGCCGCGCGCCTCGGGGCGGGCGCCCCGTGAATGCTTTCGTTTGTGATTGGTCAAACACAAAAACCGGCAGCGGGATCAGCCAATCAGCGCCTCTCGCGGCGTGATTGACGCAACCCCGGAGCCACTGGCTGCCGCTCCTCCCCCCCCCGCGCAGCAGCGCCCTCCGCGCTCCCATTGGTTGCGCGGTTGATTGAGGGCCGAATGCCCCAATCAGCGCGCGGCGCCGGGCGGCGGGGGCGGGGCCGGCGGCGCTCGCGGCTCTGAGGGCGGCGCGGGCGCCATTTTGCGCTCGGCCCCCGGAGGAAGCGGCGGCGGCGGCGGCGGCAGCGCAGCGGTGCCCGGAGCGGTGAGGGGGAGGCGGGGGCGGCTCCGCGCGGGTCCCGCGGGGCTCCCGGGGGTCCCCGGGGGGGGGGAAGCGGCGGAGCGGGGCCGTGGGGGAGGGGGGGCGGAGATGGCGGCGCGTGAGGGAGCGAGGCGGGAACGGGGGGAGGGGGGGGAGGGGCCGCCCCCTCAGGGCCGTGAGGGGAGGGGGCGGGGCCGGAGCCTCGGGGGCGGGGCTCATTGGCCTTAAAGGCTAATTAACCTTAATTAGCCCCGGCCCAGGGTCCTAATTAACCCCTTCGAGGCCGAAATTCCCCCACCGAGGGCGGAGCGAGCCCCGCGGGAGGCGCGGTTTGGCCTGGGGGGCGTGGCGGTGCTGGGGGCGTGTTTAACTCCATTAATTAGGGGTTAATTAATTCGCTCGGGGTTTGATTAACCCCTGCGGGGGCGGGGCTGACCCCTGCGGGGGCGGGGCTTGGCCCTGATTAACACCGAGGGTTAATTAACGCCTTGCGGGCGGGGCTGGGCCTAATTAGCTGCTTTGCGGGCCTAATAAACCCCTTAATATGCAAAATTAATGCCCTGGGGGCGCGGTTAATAATTTGGGGTAATTAGCGCAATTAATAATAAATTAACCCGTGGTGGGCGGGGTTAAAGCTGAGGGGGGCGGGGCCAAGGCCAAGGGGGCGGGGCTGGGGCTGGGGGGGGCTCTGAGCCCCTTGGAGGCTTTAATTAAACTCATTAAGGGTTTAATTACCCGGGCCTGGGGAGCTTTCCCTCCCAGCTCCGCTGCCGAATTCCCGAATTCCCTTTTTCCGGCAGATTTTGGGAGTCCCGGCTCCTCCCGTTCAACTCCCGACTCCAAACCTTTGGCTTTTGCCTTTTCCACCCAAATTTTTGGAGCCTAAAACTGAGATTTTCCCGTTCCCCGCTCCCGCCTTTTGGGGCTGAATTCCCGAATTCCCGCGTTCCTCCCGAATCCCGGGAATTCCCGGTGAAACGTGGGGCAAACCCACTCCAAGCTCCTCCTTTTCTTCCCAAAAACTTCAGTTTTCAGTGGCCAGCCGGGATTCTGTCCCCGAATTCCCCGATTTTATTCCCTCCCCCTTTAATTTCAGCTCAAACCGCCCCAAATTTCCCATTTTTATCCCATTTTTCCTCACTTTTATCCCATTTTTATCCCGTCTTTATCCCATTTTTGTCCCATTTTGATCCCATTTTTATCCCATTTTTATCCCGTTTTTCTCCCACTTTTATCCCATTTTTATCCCATTTTTATCCCATTTTTTTCCCACTTTTTCCCATTTTTATCCCATTTTGATCCCATTTTTTCCCATTTTTATCCCATTTTTGTCCCATTTTTATCCCTTTTTTCCCATTTTTTTTCCCACTTTGATCCCAATTTTTCCATTTTGATCCCATTTTTTGCCATTTTTATCCCATTTTTTCCCATTTTCATCCAATTTTTTCCATTTTTATCCCGTTTTTTTCCCATTTTTCTCCCATTTTGATCCCATTTTTTTCCCCATTTTTCCCATTTTGATCCCATTTTTATCCCAATTTTTTCCCATCTTTATCCCATTTTCATCCCATTTTTTTCCCACTTTTATCCCATTTTGCTCCCATTTTCCCCCATTTTTCCCATTTTTCTCCCATTTTCCCCATTTTTTCCCACTTTTATCCCATTTTCCCCATTTTTCTCCCTTTTTTTCCCATTTTTTCCCATTTTTCTCCCATTTTTCCCATTTTTCTCCCATTTTCCCCATTTTTTCCCACTTTTATCCCATTTTTCCCATTTTTCTCCCTTTTTTTCCCATTTTTCTCCCATTTTTTCCCATTTTTTCCCGTTTTTTCCTTACCCCTTTCTCATGGAAAGGGACAAACCCGAGTTCCCGAAGGGTCAAAACCCGTTTCTCTCCCATTGGGGTGGTGCCCATTTTTCCCCATTTTCTCCCAGCTCCGCTTCCATGCCCATTTTTCCCCAGCTCCCATTTCTCCATTTTTCCCATTTTTCTCTCATTTTTTCCCCATTTTTTCCATTTCGTGCTCTCTATTTTTTTCCCGTTGGCTTCCCATTTTGGGCGACTCCCCAAATTCCCCACTTCCCCCCCCCAAACTTCTTGCCGAGTCCCAAATCCCGCGTGTTTGGTTTCACCCCAAAAACTCCCCCCCTTCCCCAATTCCCCCATGGGTTTGGGAGGGGTCACCCCCAATTGGGCTGGGGGGGGGGAGGGCCGGGGTGGGGGAGGGGCGGGGAGGGGTTCGCTCAACTTCTCTCTTCCACAGGGCCCAAGGGCGCACCGGAGGCCTCCCCACCCTCCCCTCCCTCCCCACCCTCCCCACCCCTCCCCCTCCCTCCCCTCCCCTCCAACCGGCGCCGTTTTGGGCCGAACCCGCCCGATTTTGGAGGTTTTTTCCCCAAAACCTCGCAGCAAAGGGGGAGCAGCACAGGGGGCGGGGCTCCGTGGCGGAAAGGGGGAGGGGCGCCGCTGTGGGGGCGGGGCCTGAGCGCGGGGGGGAGGTGGGGGAGGGGCCGCCCCCCCCCCCGCCGGCCCCTCCCCCCGCCCCCCCAATTTGCCTTTTTTTTGTCTCTTTTTTGTTCACAGCGCGATTTTTTTGAGCCGGCGGCGACCGTAAGTTCCAACGCTTTTCCTGCCTTTTTTTTGGGTTGTTTTTCCTTTTTTTCCTCCTCCCCCTTTCCCCCCTCCCCCCTTTCATTCCATAGAAAAAAAAAACAACGAGGAAAGCCGGGGAAAACCCTGGAAAATGGGGGTTTCTGCCCCTCCCCCCGCGCCCCGGCCCCGCCCCCAGCGCCCCTCCCCCGACCCCGCCCGGGTTTTCCACGCGCCCCTCCCCCCACCCCCCAAACGCCCCGAAACGCCCCAAAACCGAGGAGGGGCGGGGGGGGCCGGCCCCTCCCCCTCCCCCGCCCCTCCCCCGCCCGGGGTTTCCCGCCGCTTCCGAGGGTTTGGATCCTTTTTTTTTTTTTTTTTTTTTTTTTTTTTTAATTTTTTTGGTTTTAATCGTTTTTCCCAAATTTTTTTTTTTTTTTTTTTTATTTTTTATTTTTTCCCCCCATTTTTCGGGGCTGTTTGCCCTCCCCCCCTCCCCTCTTTAAAGCCCCGCCCCCACCCCCGTTTGGCCACGCCCTCCCCCACGCCCCTCCCCCATCGCCGCCGCCGACCCACGGACGCCCCTCCCCCCACGGTAAGAGGTGGAGCATCTCGTTAACGTGCTAATTAACGCTAATTAACCTGCCTGAAGAGGGGATTTGTACTCCTAATTAGGGGCTTGCCGCTAATTAGGGGTGTTAATTAGGCACCGCGGTTATTAATTGCGTTTTGCGGTGCTAATTAGCATAAATAGTTCATTAATAGAGGCGGAGGGAGCGTGGTTAGCGCTAATTAGGGGTGCCTGGCACTGCGGGTGTGCTCAGCGCTAACGACGCAGTGATTAATGAGTAATTAACATAATTAACAGTTAATTATTGCTCGTTAGCTCTTAAGGTAATTAGGGATTCTGGCCGGGCTGAGCTGATTGGCTCGTTAACGCCCGATGCAAATGAGGGCTGGTAATTAGCATAATTAACGAGGGGCGGGGTTAATCATCAGTAAGGGGAACTGGGAGTGGGGGGGGGGGTAATTAGGGCCTGCTGCTGCTAATTAGGGGCTAATTAGGGACTAATTAGGGGCTTGGGGAAGGTTCCAGAAGGACCCTGGGGTTTCCAGGCGGTCCCAGGAGGTTTTGGGGTCCCAGGAGGTTTTGGGGTGATTTCAGGAGGTTTTGGGGTCCCAGGAGGTTTTGGGGTGATTTCAGGAGGTTTTTGGGGTGATTTCAGGAGGTTTTTGGGGTGATTTCAGAAGGTTTTGGGGTCGCAGGAGGTTTTGGGGTGATTTCAGGAGGTTTTGGGGTGGTTTCAGGAGGTTCTGGGGGTCCCAGGTGATGTTTGGTGGTTTTGGTTGTTTTTGGTGATTCCAGGGTGGTTTTGGTGGTTTTGGGTGTTTTTGGGTGTTTTTGGTGGTTTTTGGGTGCTTTGGGTGATTCCAGGGTATTTTTGGGAGATGTTTGGGTGTTTCTGGGTGTTTTTGGGTATTTCTGGGTGTTCTTGTTGGTTTCTGGGTGTTTTTGGGTGATTCCAGGGTATTTCTGGGTGATTTTTGGGTGTTTTTGGTGGTTTTTGGGTATTTCTGGATCATTTTTGGGTGTTTCTGGGTGATTTTTGGGTGCCTTTGGTAGTTCCAGCGTGTTTCTGAGTGGTTTTTGGGTGTTTTTGGTGGTTTCTGAGTGGTTTTTGGTGGTTTTTGGGTGCCTTTGGTGATTCCAGGGTACTTTTGGGTGTTTTTGGTGGTTTTTGGGTATTTTTGGATCATTTTTGGGTATTTCTGGGTGGTTTTTGGGTGTTTCTGGGTGATTCCAGGTTATTTCAGGGTGATTTTTGGGTGTTTTTGGGTGTTTCTGGGTGGTTTTGGGTATTTCTGGGTCGTTTTGGGTATTTTTGGGTGATTCCAGGGTGTTTCTGGGTGGTTTTTGGGTGGTTTTGGCTGTTTTTGGTGGTTTTTGGGTGTTTTTGGTGGTTTTTGGGTATTTCTGGGTGATTTCTGGGTATTTCTGGGTGGTTTTGGGTGTTTCTGGGTGATTTCTGGGTGTTTCTGGGTGTTTTTGGGTGATTCCAGGGTATTTCTGTGTGGTTTTGGGTGTTTCTGGGTGTTTTTGGGTATTTCTGGGTGTTTCTGGGTGATTTTGGGTGATTTTTGGGTATTTCTGGGTGATTTTTGGGTGGTTTTGGTGGTTTTGGGGTGATTTTTGGGTGTTTTTGGGTGGTTTTGGGTTTTTTTGTGTGTTTCTGGGTGTTTTTGGGTGTTTTTGGGTGATTTCCGGCTGCCCCCCTCCGCTCTCGGACAGCCCCACCCCCTCCTGGTCACTCCCAAAACCCCTCCACCCCCCCCCTCCCCCCCACCCCCCCCACACTTGACCACTAACCCCTTCCCCCCCGCCCCTCAGGCCAGCGTCCAGCCCGCGCCATGGCCAGCAACGTGACCAACAAGACGGACCCGCGGTCGCTGAACTCGCGGGTGTTCATCGGCAACCTGAACACGCTGGTGGTGAAGAAGAGCGACGTGGAGGCCATCTTCTCCAAGTACGGCAAGATCGTCGGCTGCTCCGTGCACAAGGGCTTCGCCTTCGTGCAGTACGTCAACGAGCGCAACGCCCGCGCCGCCGTGGCCGGAGAGGACGGCCGCATGATCGCCGGGCAGGTGCTAGGTGAGACACTGGGGGCAGTCGGGGTCAGTTGGGGTCAGTCATGGGCATTTGGGGTCAGTCATGGTCATTCATGGTCAGTTGGGGTGGGCTTCCATGGCCGCATGATCGCAGGGCAGGTGCTAGGTGAGACATTGGGGTCATTTGGGGGCATTTGGGGTCAGTCATGGTCATTTGGGGTCAGTCATGGTCATTTGGGGTCATTCATGGTCATTTGGGGTGGGCATCCATGGCCGCATGATCGCCGGGCAGGTGCTAGGTGAGGGTTTGGGGGCAGTCAGGGTCAGTTGGGGTCAGTCATGGTCATTCCTGGTCATTTGGGGTCAGTCATGGCCATTTATGGTCATTTATGGTCATGTGGGGTGGGCATCCACGGCCGCATGATCGCCGGGCAGGTGCTAGGTGAGGGTTTGGGGGCAGTCAGGGTCAGTTGGGGTCAGTCATGGTCATTCCTGGTCAGTTGGGGTCAGTCATGGTCATTTGGGGTCAGTCATGGGCATTTGGGGTGGGCATCCATGGCCGCATGATCGCCGGGCAGGTGCTAGGTGAGACACTGGGGGCAGTCATGGTCATTTGGGGTCAGTCATGGGCATTTGGGGTCATTCATGGTCAGTCATGGTCATTCATGGTTATTTGGGGTCATTCCTGGTCATTTATGGCCATTTGGGGTCAGTCATGGTCATTCATGGTCAGTTGGGGTCATTCATGGTCATTTGGGGTCATTCCTGGTCATTTCTGGTCATTTGGGGTCATTCCTGGTCATTTGGGGTCATTCCTGGTCATTCCTGGCCATTTGGGGTCATTCCTGGCCATTCCTGGTCATTCATGGTCAGTCATGGTCATTCCTGGCCATTCCTGGTCATTCCTGGTCATTCCTGGTCATTCCTGGCCATTCCTGGTCATTCCTGGCCATTCCTGGTCATTCCTGGTCATTCCTGGCCATTTGGGGTCATTCCTGGTCATTCCTGGCCATTCCTGGTCATTCCTGGCCATTCATGGTCATTTGGGGTTGCTCATGGTCAGTTGAGGTCATTTGGGGTCATTCCTGGCCATTCCTGGTCATTCCTGGCCATTCCTGGCCATTCCTGGCCATTCCTGGTCATTCCTGGCCATTCCTGGTCATTCCTGGCCATCTGGGGTCATTCCGGGCTGGGTTCAGGCCGTTCTCGGGGGTGTTTGGGGTCTGGGGGCAGGAGGTGCCCCTGGACGGCCGGACAGGTGCTGAGCAAGGTGACCATGGTCATTTGGGGTCATTTGGGGTCGGTTTGGGGTGGGTTTGGGCCGTTTCCAGAGGTGTTTTGGGGTCTGGGGGCAGGAGGTGCCCGCAGCTGGACGGGCCCAGGACGGGCGGACGGGCGAGGTGACCGCGGTCACTCATGGTCATTTAGGGTCACTCTGGGTGGGTCTCGGGGGTGTTTTGGGGTCTGGGGGCAGGAGGTGCCCGCAGCTGGACAGGCCCAGGACGGCCGGACGGGCGAGGTGACCGCGGTCACTCGTGCTCGGCCGAGGATGCTGTTGGTCATTTCTAGGGTTTGGGGCTTGGTTTGGGTGGGTTTCGGACTCCAGGAGCGGTCAGTGGTCATCAGGAAGGTCTAAGGTCAGGTCTGGTGGTCAGCTGTGGTCAGTTGTGGTCAGCTGTGGTCAGTTGTGGTCAGCTGTGGTCAGCTGTGGTCAGCTGTGGTCAGCTGGGGTCAGCTGTGGTCACTTGTGGTCAGCTGTGGTCAGCTGTGGTCAGTTGTGGTCAGCTGTTGTCAGTTGTGGTCAGCTGTGGTCAGTTGTGGTCAGTTGTGGTCACTTGTGGTCACTTGTGGTCACTTGTGGTCACTTGTGGTCAGTTGTGGTCAGCTGTGGTCAGCTGTGGTCAGCTGTGGTCAGTTGTGGTCACTTGTGGTCACTTGTGGTCAGTTGTGGTCAGCTGTGGTCAGCTGTGGTCAGCTGTGGTCAGTTGTGGTCAGTTCTGGTCAGTTCTGGTCAGTTCTGGTCACTTGTGGTCACTTGTGGTCAGTTGTGGTCAGCTGTGGTCAGCTGTGGTCAGTTGTGGTCACTTGTGGTCAGTTGTGGTCACTTGTGGTCAGTTGTGGTCAGCTGTGGTCAGTTGTGGTCACTTGTGGTCACTTGTGGTCAGTTGTGGTCAGCTGTGGTCAGCTGTGGTCAGCTGTGCTCAGTTGTGGTCACTTGTGGTCACTTGTGGTCAGTTGTGGTCAGCTGTGGTCAGCTGTGGTCAGCTGTGGTCAGTTGTGGTCACTTGTGGTCAGTTGTGGTCAGTTGTGGTCACTTGTGGTCAGTTGTGGTCACTTGTGGTCACTTGTGGTCACTTGTGGTCAGTTGTGGTCACTTGTGGTCACTTGTGGTCACTTGTGGTCAGCTGTGGTCAGTTGTGGTCAGTTGTGGTCAGTTGTGGTCAGCTGTGGTCAGTTGTGGTCAGCTGTGGTCAGCTGTGGTCAGCTGTGGTCAGCTGTGGTCAGCTGTGGTCAGCTGTGGTCAGCTGGGGTCAGTTGTGGTCAGTTGTGGTCACTTGTGGTCAGTTGTGGTCACTTGTGGTCACTTGTGGTCACTTGTGGTCAGTTGTGGTCAGTTGTGGTCAGCTGTGGTCAGTTGTGGTCACTTGTGGTCACTTGTGGTCACTTGTGGTCAGCTGTGGTCAGCTGTGGTCAGTTGTGGTCACTTGTGGTCACTTGTGGTCACTTGTGGTCAGCTGTGGTCAGCTGTGGTCAGCTGTGGTCAGTTGTGGTCAGCTGTGGTCAGCTGGGGTCAGTTGTGGTCACTTGTGGTCAGCTGTGGTCAGTTGTGGTCAGCTGTGGTCAGATGTGGTCAGCTGTGGTCAGCTTGTGTCAGCTGTTGTCAGTTAGTGGTCAGTGTGGTCACTTGATGGTCAGCTGTGTCAGTTGTGTTTCAGCTGGTCAGTTGGTCAGTTGTGGTCAGCTGTGGTCAGCTGTGGTCAGCTGTGGTCAGTTGTGGTCACTTGTGGTCAGTTGTGGTCAGTTGTGGTCACTTGTGGTCAGTTGTGGTCACTTGTGGTCACTTGTGGTCACTTGTGGTCAGTTGTGGTCAGTTGTGGTCAGTTGTGGTCAGTTGTGGTCAGCTGTGGTCAGCTGTGGTCAGCTGTGGTCAGCTGTGGTCAGTTGTGGTCACTTGTGGTCAGTTGTGGTCAGTTGTGGTCAGTTGTGGTCAGCTGTGGTCAG
>JAVTVJ010005222.1:0-19325 GCA_034509425.1 Eopsaltria australis | reverse complement strand
GAGAAGTTCTGGTGTCTCTGTGTTGATTTTTTGGGGGGGTTTTGGGAGGAATTTGGGGTCTTATCCCGAATTTTTGAGGGTTTGGATGTTGAATTCCCAAAATCCTTAAAAAACCCCAAAATTCCAGAGTTTTCCCAAAAAAATTCCCATTAATTTTGGTGATTTCAATAAATGGAATTTGAAGAAGTTTTGGTGTCTTTGTGTTGATTTTTGGGGGGGTTTTGGGAGGAATTTGGGGTCCCTTCCCAATTTTTGGAGGGTTTGGATGCTGAATTCCCAAAATCCTTTAAAAAATCCCGAAATTCCAGAGTGTTTTCCCAAAAAAATTCCCATTAATTTTGGTGGTTTCAATAAACGGAATTTGGAGAAGTTTTGGTGTCTTTGTGTTGATTTTTTGGGGGGGTTTTGGGAGGAATTTGGGAGTTTATCCCAAATTTTTGGAGGGTTTGGATACTGAATTCCCAAAATCCTGTGAAAATCCCAAAATTCCAGAGTTTTCCAAAAAAATTCCCATTAATTTTGGTGGTTTCAATAAACGGAATTTAAAGAAGTTTTGCCGTCTTTGTGCTGATTTTTGGGAGGGATTTTGGGGGTTTATCCCAATTTTTGGAGGGTTTGGATAATTCCCCCCAATTTTCCACCATTTCCCCCTCAATTATTCCCATTTTTCCCTCAATTTTTCCCAAGTTCTCCCCATTTTCCCTCATTTTTCCCCATTTTCCCCTCAATTTTCCCAATTCCCCCCATTTTACCCCAAATTTCCCCCAATTTTCCCCTTTTTTGCCCCCAATTTTCCCCATTTTTTCCCCACAATTTCCATTTTTCCCCCATTTCCCCCCAATTTTTCCCAGTTTTCCCATTTTATCCTCCATTTCCTTCCATTTTCCCTCAATTTTCCCATTTTCCCCCCAATTTTTCCCTTTTTTCCCCCAAATTTTCCTCATTTTTTCCCATTTTCCCCCATTTTCCCCCATTTTCCCCCCCAATTTTTCCCTATTTTTCCCATTTTCCCCCATTTTCCCCAATCCCCCCAATTTTTCCCAGTTTTCCCATTTTATCCTCAATTTCCTTCCATTTTCCCTCAATTTTCCCAATTTTTCCCCCCAATTTTTCCCTTTTTTTCCCCAATTTTTCCTCATTTTTTCCCATTTCCCCCCATTTTCCCTCCCTCTTTTCCCATTTTCCCCCCATTTTCCCCATCCCCCCCATTTTTCCAAGGATCTCTTGGAATTCCCAACCCCAAATTCCCCCCAAAAAACCCACTCGGAATTGCGAAATTAAGAATTTTTATAACAAATCCTCGGAGAGATGAAGAATTCCAGCATTTTTTGTGTGGTTTTTGTTTTTTTTTAGGGAATTCCAGGATCCTGAGAGAATTCCCAGCTGGATTTGAAATCAAAATTTAACCAAAAACAAACAAAAAAAAAATTCCCGGGATTTTCCTCTTTTTTTTTGTTGTTGTTTTTGTGTTTTTTACCAAAAAAAGTCTCGGATCCGAAGGCGGGAAAATGGGAAAAAAAAAACCGTGGAAAATTCCCAAAAAATCCCCCCCAAAAGTTTGGAAAAAAATTCCAAAAAAAAATCTCTTTAAAATCTCCCAAAAATCTGCCCTAAAATAAATAAATAATTTTTTAAATTTAAAAAAAAATCCCAAAAAAATTCCCAAAAAATTCCCCCAAACGTTCCAGAAAAATTCCCAAAGAATTCCCCCCAAAAAAATCTCTTGAAAATTTCCAAAAAGCCCCATAAATAATTAATTAATTAATTAATTAATCTTTAAACGTTCCCCAAAAAATTCCCCCCACAAAAAAAAACCCAAAAAAATCGCCCCTAAATAAATTTTTAAAATTATCTTTAAATATTAAAATAAAAAAGAAATTCAAAATTCCAAAAATATCCCAAAAAATTCCCCCAAAAAAATCCTCCATAAATAAATAAATATTTAATCAATTAATAAAAATCCCCCCCCTAAAATTCCCAAAAAATCCCCCCAAAATAAAGAAATCAATAAATATACTTTTAAAAGTTTTTAAAAAAACCAAAAGCTCTAATAAATAAATAAATAAATAAATAAAATTTTAAATTAAAAAATAAAATTCCCCAAAAATTCTACCATGAATAAATAAATTAATAAATATTTTTAAACTCTCAAAAAAAAATTCCCAAAAAATCCCCCATAAATAAATAAATAATAATATTTCAAAAATTCCCCCAAAAAAATTCCCAAAAATCCCACACAAATAAAGAAAGAAATAAAACTTTTTAAAATTCCAAAACCAAAATTCCCCCAAAAAAATCCCCATAAATAACACCCTTAAAATAAAATTTCAAAGTTCCCCCAAAAATTCCTCTAAAATTTCAAGAAAATTTAAAAATAATAATAATAAAACCCCAAGAATTCCACAAAAAAATCCCAAAAAAATCCCAAAAAATCCACAAAAAAAATCCCAAAAAATCCCAAAAAAATCCCAAAAAAATCCACAAAAAAATCCCTAAAAAATCCACAAAAAAATCCACAAAAAATCCCCAAAAAATCCTAAAAAAATCCCAAAAAAATCCCTAAAAAATCCCAAAAAAATCCCGGAAAACCCAAAAAATCCAAACCAAAAATCCCCTTTGGGAGTCGCAGGCTTGGGGAGAGGGGGGGGGATCCGAAATTCCCAAAGAAAATTCCCGAAAGGGCGTCCGTGGACAAGGATTTTAAAAAAATATCTCTTGAAACCATCTGAGCTTAAAAATAGACGAGAGAAGTGAAGCTTAAAATCCAGGCCGGAGGCGCCGGCAAAGCTCCGGAAGAGTCCTGGGAGCGGCTCCGGAGGAGCTCGGAACGTTCTGGAAGGTTCTGGAAGCCTTGGAGTGGATCCAGAGGGGTCCTTGGAGCGGTTCCGGAGGTTCTGGAAGGTTCTGGAAGCCTCGGGATGGATCCAGAGGGGTCCTTGATTTGGTTCTGGAAGGTTCTGGAGGGGTTGGGATGGATCCAGGAGTCCTTGGAGCGGTTCCAGAGGTTCTGGATGGTTCTGGATGGTTCTGGAAGCCTTGGGATGGATCCAGAGGGGTCCTTGGAGAGGTTCCAGAGGTTCTGGAGGGATTGGGATGGACCCAGAGGGGTCCTTGGAGTGGTTCTGGAAGGTTCTGGAAGCCTTGGAGTGGATCCAGGCGTGTCCTTGGAGCAGTTCTGGAGGTTCTGGAAGGTTCTGGAAGCCTTGGGATGGATCCAGAGGGGTCCTTGATTTGGTTCTGGAAGTTCTGGAGATGTTCCAGAGGTTCTGGAGTGGATCCAGGGGAGTCCTTGGAGCAGTTCCAGAGGTTCTGGATGGTTCTGGGAGGTTCTGGAGGGGTTGGGAAAGCTCCGGAAGAGTCCCGGGAGCGGCTCCAGAGGAGCTCGGAACATTCTGGAAGGTTCTGGAAGCCTTGGAGTGGATCCAGAGGGGTCCTTGGAGCCGTTCTGGAGGTTCTGGATGGTTCTGGAAGGTTCTGGAAGTTTTGGGATGGATCCAGAGGAGTCCTTGATTTGGTTCTGGAAGTTCTGGAGATGTTCCAGAGGTTCTGGAGTGGATCCAGGAGTCCTTGGAGCGGTTCCAGAGGTTCTGGATGGTTCTGGAAGCCTTGGGATGGATCCAGAAGGGTCCTTGGAGAGGTTCCAGAGGTTGTGGATTGTTCTGGGAGGTTCTGGAGGGGTTGGGAAAGCTCCGGAAGAGTCCCGGGAGCGGCTCCGGAGGAGCTCGGAACGTTCTGGAAGGTTCTGGAAGCCTTGGAGTGGATCCAGAGGGGTCCTTGATTTGGTTCTGGAGGTTCTGGAGAAGTTCTGGGTGGTTCTGGAGGGGTTGGAGTGGATCCAGGGGTGTCCTTGGAGCAGTTCTGGAGGTTCTGGATGGTTCTGGAAGCCTCGGGATGGATCCAGAGGAGTCCTTGATTTGGTTCTGGAGGGGTTGGGGTGGATCCAGGCATGTCCTTGGAGCGGTTCCAGAGGTTCTGGATGGTTCTGGAAGGTTCTGGAGGGGTTGGGATGGATCCAGAGGGGTCCCTGATTTGGTTCTGGAAGGTTCTGGAAGCCTTGGGATGGATCCAGGCGTGTCCTTGGAGTGGCTCTGGAGGTTCTGGAGACGTTCCAGAGGTTCTGGAGAAGTTCTCCATGGTTCTGGAGGGGTTGGAGTGGATCCAGGGGTGTCCTTGGAGTGGTTTTGGAGCTCTTGGAGCGATTCTGGAGCTCCTGGATCAATCCCAGGCATTCCAGAGCTTCCAGAGGTGTCCCTGGAACAATTTTGGAGCTCTCGGAGCAATTCTGGAGCTCCTGGATCAATCCCAGGCATCCCAGAGCTTCCAGAGGTTTCCTTGGAGTGGTTTTGAAGTTCTTGGAGCAATTCTGGAGCTCCTGCACCAATTCCAGAGCTTCCAGAGGTGTCCCTGGAGCAATTTTGGAGCTCCTGGATCAACCCCAGGCATTCCAGAGCTTCCAGAGGTGTCCTTGATGTGATTTTGGAGCTCCTGGATCAATCCCAGGCGTCCCAGAGCTTCCAGAGGTGTCCTTGGAGCAATTCTGGAGCTCCTGGGTCAATCCCAGCCATTCCAGAGGTTCCAGAGGTGTCCTCGGAGCAATTTTGGAGCACCCGAAGCTCTCCCAGCACTTCCAGACATCCCAGAGGTGTCCCTGGAACAATTCTGGAGCTCTCGGAGCAATTCTGGAGCTCCTGCACCAACTCCAAACCATCCCACAGCTTCCAGAGGTTTCCTTGGAGTGGTTTTGAAGTTCTTGGAGCAATTCTGGAGCTCCTGCACCAATTCCAGAGCTTCCAGAGGTGTCCCTGGAGCAATTTTGGAGCTCCTGGATCAACCCCAGGCATTCCAGAGCTTCCAGAGGTGTCCTTGATGTGATTTTGGAGCTCCTGGATCAATCCCAGGCGTCCCAGAGCTTCCAGAGGTGTCCTTGGAGCAATTCTGGAGCTCTTGGAGCGATTCTGGAGCTCCTGGATCAATCCCAGCCATTCCAGAGCTTCCAGAGGTGTCCCTGGAGCAATTCTGGAGCTCTCAGAGCAATTTTGGAGCTCCTGGCCCAACCCCAACCCATCCCAGAGCTTCCAGAGGTGTCCTTGGAGCAGTTCTAGGGCTCTTGGAGCGATTTTGGAGCTCCTGGATCAATCCCAGCACTTCCAGAGGTTTCCTCGTTGGAGCTCTTGGAGCAATTCTGGAGCTCCTGCACCAATCCCAGAGCTTCCAGAGATGCCCTTGGAGCAGTTCTGGGGCTCTTGGAGCAATTCTGGAGCTCCTGGATCAATCCCAGGCATTCCAGAGCTTCCAGAGGTATCCCTAGAACAATTTTGGAGCTCCCGGCCCAACCCCAACCCATCCCAGAGTCTCCACCCCCTCCTCACGACCCCACCTCCGCCCCTTCCCCCTTCTCCACGGCCGTTCCGGAACATTCCAAGCCCCATCCCTCTCCCAGCTTGGAGCTGGACCTGCCCATGGAGCCGCTCTGGGAGCCGTTGGTCTGCGAGCAGACGTTGGACTTGGCCTTGGCCTTGGGGTGGTTGTTGTGGATCTTGTACTTCATGAGGAGGATGAAGATGAAGACGAGCACCGAGGCCACGATGATGCCGCCGATGACGATGATCATGGTGCCGCCCAGGAACTGCGCCTGCAGCGAGCGGCACGGCCGGAACTGCGGCCGCGTGGAGAAGCGGGAGCAGCCCAGCGGCCGCGTGGCCGCCAGCGACGTCCGAGCGTCCGAGAACACGGCCAGCACGCACAGCTCGTAGTCGCGGCCCGGCGCCAGGTCCGACAGCGAGAACGACGAGCTGGGGGCCGGGATCATCCTGCAGCGGGGACGGGAGCAAAACAGCCCGTGGATTTCGGGGGGTTTTCCCTTTTTTTTTTGGATTTTTTTCCTTTTTTTTTGGGTTTTTTCCTCATTTTTTTTCCCATTTTTTTGCCTTTTTTTCCCACTTTTTTAGCTTTTTTTCCCATTTTTTCCCCCATTTTTTCCCCATTTTTTCCCATTTTTTGGGCTTTTTTTCCCATATTTAACCCATTTTTTCCCATTTTTTTGGGCTTTTTTCCCCATTTTTTTCCCTTTTTTTTGCTTTTTTTTCCCACTTTTTAAGCTTTTTTTCCCATTTTTTCCCCCATTTTTTCCCCATTTTTTCCCCATTTTTTGGGCTTTTTTTCCCATATTTTACCCATTTTTTCCCAATTTTTTGGGCTTTTTTCCCCATTTTTTCCCCATTTTTTTCCCTTTTTTTTGCTTTTTTTTCCCACTTTTTTAGCTTTTTTTCCCATTTTTTCCCCCATTTTTTTCCCATCTTTTCCCCCATTTTTTTCCCATCTTTTCCCCCATTTTTTCCCCATTTTTTCCCATTATTTGGGCTTTTTTTCCCATATTTAACCCATTTTTTCCCATTTTTTTGGGCTTTTTTCCCCATTTTTTTCCCTTTTTTTTGACTCTTTTTCCCTGTTTTTGGCTTTTTTTCCCATTTTTTGCCTTTTTTTCCCACTTTTTTAGCTTTTTCCCCATTTTTTCCCATTTTTTTTGGCTTTTCTTCCCTTTCTTTTTGCCTTTTTTTCCCTTTTTTTTTGCCTTTTTTTTCCATTTTTTTAGCTTTTTTTCCCATTTTTTGCCATTTTTTTCCCATTTTTTGCCATTTTTTTCCCATTTTTTTTGGCTTTTCTTCCCATTTTTTTTTGCCTTTTTTCCCATTTTTTTTGCCATTTTTTTCCCATGTTTTTACCTTTATTTCCCACTTTTTTAGCTTTTTTTCCCATTTTTTCCCATTTTTCTTCCCATTTTTTTTGCCTTTTTTTCCCATTTTTTTTCGGCTTTTTCCCCCCATTTTTTTTCCCTTTTTTTCATCTTTTCTTCCCATTTTTTCCCCCTTTTTTCCCCCCTTTCTTTGGCCTTTTTTTCCCATTTCTTTGGCTTTTTTTCCCAATTTTTTCCCTTTTTTTTGCCTTTTTTCCCCCATTTTCTTCCCATTGTTTTCAGCTTTTTTTCCCATTTTCTTCTCATTTTTTCCAGCTTTTTTCCCCAGATTTTCCCCTTTTTTTTTTTTTTTTGCTTTTTTCCTCATTTTTTGGGCTTTCTTTCCCTTTTCCCCAATTTTTTTAGCATTTTTTCCACATTTTTTTGCCCCTTTTCCCCCTATTTTTCAGCCCCTTTTTCATCCCCATTTCCCACTTCTCCAGCCCCTTTTTCCATCCATTTTTCCAGATTTTTTTTACCCTTTTCCCATGTTTTTCCATCCTTTTTTCCTGATTTTCAACCCTTTTTCCATGATTTCCAACCACTTTTCCAACTCCTTTTCCATGTTTTTCCGAACCACTCCATTGTTTTCTAGACCCTTTTCCATCCCCTTTTCCACATTTTCCACCCATTTTTTTTCCATATTTTCCATCCCATTTTTCCCCTTTTTCCACCCAATTTTTCCACATTTCCCACCCATTTTTTTCCACATTTTCCATCTCCTTTCCCCCCATTTTTTTACCCCATTTTCCATCCATTTTTTTCCCATTTTCCATCCAATTTTTCCCCTTTTTCCACCCAATTTTTCCATATTTCCCACCCAATTTTTTCCACATTTTCCATCTCCTTTCCCCCCATTTTTGACCCCATTTTTTCCCATTTCCCACCCAATTTTTCCCCATTTCCCACCCAATTTTTCCCCATTTCCCACCCGATTTTTTCCACACTTCCCACCCCATTCCCCCACATTTCCACCCCATTTCCCCACCCCTCCAATCCCCAATTTTTTTTTCCCCCGGGAATAAAACTTTTTTTCCAGGGAATAATTCACCTATACACCAGGATCTCATCCCCGGTGCTGTTGTACTGGATCTGGTACATCCTCAACCCTTCCAGCTCCTCCTGCGGCGGCCACCGCACCAACGCCGACGTCGCCGTCACCTCGGCCACAACCACCCCCCCTCTGTCCCCCTTCTCCAGCTTGGAATCGTTGGCGAAGCTGGACTTGGCCGAAATCAGGATGTCCGACGGCTCCGGCCGCGCCGTGGTCGCTTTCTTCCCGTCCTCCTCCTCGCACTCGGTGCCGTTGGCGTCCGGCGTCACCCGGAACTCCACGGGCGCCGTCGACTCGCCGGCGGCGTTGGAGGCGATGCAGGTGAACGTCCCTTGGTCGCCCAACGCCGCCTCCAAAATATCCAAAGTCCCGTTTTGGTACGAAACCGTCCTGGAGGTGTTGGCCACCAACTTCCCGTCGGGGGCGATCCACCGGACGTAGGGGTCGGGGTCGCCGACGGCTTTGCACTTCAAGGACGCGCTCTGGCCGACGGCGGTGACCAAGCGCGGCGTGCGGTGGGTGATCATGGGCGGCTCGCAGACGAACTCCTCCTCGCGGATGCTCCAGAAGTATTTCCCCATCAGCTCCGGCGGCGACGCGCACGTCTCCAGGTCGTCCTCCCTCGTCAGGCGCCGCAGCCAAACCAGCTCGCAGTTGCAGTGGAGGGGGTTCCCGCCGAAACTCAACACCAACGAGGTCAAGGGAGAGCCTTTGGATTTGGCGTAGACGGGGATCCGGGAGAAGAGCGGGTCTGGAGGGATCTTCTTGAGCTTGTTGGAGGTCATGTCCAACCTGGCCAGCTTGTGGAGGTTGGAGAAGATCCCCTCGGGCACGAACTCGATGAGGTTGTGGTCCAGACTCACCGTGTTGACGTTGGAGAGCTTGGCCACCGTCCCCCAAGGGACGTCCACCAAATTGTTGTAGGACAAATCCAAATCCTCGATGGTCTCCAAGAAATCATCCAACGACTTGGGCGAGATGAAGCTCAGCTGGTTGTTACTCAAAATCAAATGCCGCAGATTAATCAACCCTTTGAAATGATCCTCGTTAATCGACGTCAACCGGTTGCTGTCCAAGTGGAGGGCGTGGAGGCCCTTGAGGTCGGAGAAGGCGTAAGGCATGATCTGGCTGATGGTGTTGCGCGACAAGGTCAAGTGGATGAGTTGGGTCATGTTGGCGAAGTCGCGCCGGCGCAGGACGGTGATGAAGTTGTCCATGAGGCGCAGCTCGGCCGTGCGCCGGTCGATGCCGGACGGCACGAAGAGGAGCCCGGTCTTGGTGCAGAGGATGGTGAAGGAGGGCGAGAGGTTCTGGCACGAGCAGCGTTTCGGGCACGGCGGAGAATTCGAGGCGGTCGTGGTGAAGAAGAAGAGGAGAGGCAGCAGGAGATTTTCCATTGTCGGGAAAAACGGGAATCTGGGGGGGAAAAAACGGGGAAAAATCGGTGGGATTAGGGCTGAAATACGGAGGGAGTTGGGAGAATCGGTTGAGTTTTGGGGTTAAAACCGAGTTTAGATTCCAGGAGTTTGAGGGAATTCCCGGTCGTGAGGAAAATCCTGGATCTGGAGGAAAAATGCGAAAAAATTGGTTTAATTATGGTTTAAATATGGAGGGATTTGGGAGAATCTGTTGAGTTTTGGGGTTAAAACCGAGTTTAGATTCCAGGAGTTTGAGGGAATTCCCGGTCGTGAGGAAAATCCTGGATCTGGAGGAAATGGTGGAATCGGGAAGGAATTTGGGTGAATTAGGAAGGAAAATCGGGTGAATCAGTTGAGTTTTGGGGTTAAAACCAAGTTTAGGCTCAAGCTCCCAATGGAACGTCAGCAAAACTCCCCATCGTGACCTGAGAAGAAAAACGAGGAGAAATCCATGAAAATGTGGCGGAATTAGGAAAAAAACCGGGATAAATCCATGAAAATGTGATGGAATTGGGGACAAAAACCCAGTTTTAGGGCCAAGTTGCCATCCCAGGCCCAACCCCGAGTGCCAATCCCGGTGTTGGTGCAGAGGATGGTGAAGGACGGCGAGAGGTTCTGGCACGAGCAGCGTTTCGGGCACGGCGGAGAATTCGAGGCGGTCGTGGTGAAGAAGAAGAGGAGAGGCAGCAGGAGATTTTCCATTGTCAGGAAAAACGGGAATCTGGGGGGGAAAAACGGGGAAAAATCGGTGGGATTAGGGCTGAAATACGGAGGGAGTTGGGAGAATCGGTTGAGTTTTGGGGTTAAAACCGAGTTTAGATTCCAGGAGTTTGAGGGAATTCCCGGTCGTGAGGAAAATCCTGGATCTGGAGGAAATGGTGGAATTGGGAAGGAATTTGGGTGAATTAGGAAGGAAAATCGGGTGAATCTGTTGAGTTTTGGGGTTAAAACCGAGTTTAAATTCCAGGAGTTTGAGGAAATTCCTGGATCTGGAGGAAAAATTTGTGAAATTATGGCTGAAATATGGAGGAATTTGGGTGAATCGGTTGAGTTTTGGGGTTAAAACCAAGTTTAGATTCCAGGAGTTTGAGGGAATCCCCAGTCGTGAGGAAAATCCTGGATCTGGAGGAAAAATGGGAAAAAATTGGTGGAATTATGGCTTAAATATGGAGGTATTTGGGAGAATCGGTTGAGTTTTGGGGTTAAAACCGAGTTTAGATTCCAGGAGTTTGAGGGAATTCCCAGTCGTGAGGAAAATCCTGGATCTGGAGGAAATGGTGGAATTGGGAAGGAATTTGGGTGAATTAGGAAGGAAAATTGGGTGAATCTGTTGAGTTTTGGGGTTAAAACCGAGTTTAAATTCCAGGAGTTTGAGGAAATTCCTGGATCTGGAGGAAAAATTTGTGAAATTATGGCTGAAATATGGAGGAATTTGGGAGAATCGGTTGAGTTTTGGGGTTAAAACCAAGTTTAGATTCCAGGAGTTTGAGGGAATCCCCAGTCGTGAGGAAAATCCTGGATCTGGAGGAAAAATGGGAAAAAATTGGTGGAATTATGGCTTAAATATGGAGGGATTTGGGAGAATCGGTTGAGTTTTGGGGTTAAAACCGAGTTTAGATTCCAGGAGTTTGAGGGAATTCCCAGTCGTGAGGAAAATCCTGGATCTGGAGGAAATGGTGGAATTGGGAAGGAATTTGGGTGAATTAGGAAGGAAAATTGGGTGAATCTGTTGAGTTTTGGGGTTAAAACCGAGTTTAAATTCCAGGAGTTTGAGGAAATTCCTGGATCTGGAGGAAAAATTTGTGAAATTATGGCTGAAATATGGAGGAATTTGGGTGAATCGGTTGAGTTTTGGGGTTAAAACCGAGTTTAGATTCCAGGAGTTTGAGGGAATTCGCGGTCATGAGGAAAATCCTGGATCTGGAGGAAAAATGGGAAAAATTGGTGAAATTATGGCTTAAATATGGAGGGATTTGGGAGAATCGGTTGAGTTTCGGGGTTAAAACCGAGTTTAGGCTCAAGATTCCAACCCAAGATGCCAAGACATTCTCCATCCTGAGGAAAATCCTGGATCTGAAGGAAAAACGGGAAAAATTGGTGGAATTATGGCTTAAACATGGAGGGATTTGGGAGAATCTGTTGAGTTTTGGGACTAAAACCGAGTTTAGGCTCAAGATTCCAGCCCAAGAGGTTGAGGGAATTGAGTTGTGAAGAAAATCCTGGATCTGACCTGGAAAAACAGGAGAAATCGATGAAAATACGGCAGAAATAGAGGAAAAAACGGAGGAATTTGGGAGAATCGGTTGAGTTTTGGGGTTAAAACCGAGTTTAGGCTCAAGTTTTAATTCCAGGAGTTTGAGGAAATTCAGTTGAGGGGGAAATCCCAAATTTGAGAGGGAAAAATGGGAGAAATCCATGGAAAATGTGGATTAATCTGGGAAAAAATCCCCCCAAATTCCAGGGAATTCCAAGTTAAAATTCCTAAAAAAAAAAGGAATTTTGGAGTTTTTTATTCCAGGGGTTTTTTTTGGGATGATTTTCCCAAATGTTTTGATTTTTTCAGATGAATTTCCCACATTTTTTGGGTTTTTGGGATGATTTTCCCATGGGTTTTCCCATGGATTGGGTGGGAATAAAATTGGAATAAAATTTCAATAAATTTGAAATAAATTTAAATAAAATGAAGGAAAATTTTAAATTCTAATTAAATATAGGAATAAATCAAAATATTAGGCGTCAATAAATAGAATAATCATTAATTTTTAATTAAAAAGAATTTAGAAGGATGGAGGGATTGAATTAAAAGAATTAATTAAAAATTATGTCAATTAAAAATGGGGGGAATAAAAAGAAATTAAAATAATAATAGAAAGTTAATGTTTTAAAATAATGAAATAAAATAATAATAATAATAATAATTAAAATAATAATAATAATAATAATAATAATATGGGATAAAATAATTAAAATAATGGAAATTAAAATGACAAAAGTAAAATAATTATGTTGAAAATTAAAATGTGAAAACTATAAATAATATATAATAAAAAAAATAAAATAGTAAGACAGAATGTTAAAATTAAAACAGTAAAGAATTAAAATTAAAAGAGTTAAAATTAATAATAAATAATAGAAATTAAAGAATTATTTTAAAATATTAATGCATTAAAAATCACAGGATAATAAAATAATAATTAAACACTGAAATAATAAGAAATCAATGAGATCAAATTCAAAATAATAATGGTAAAATTATTAATAATCAATCTAAAATAATAACAAATATAGAATAATCATAAATGTAAAATAATCATAAATTTAAAATAATAAGTGTAAAACTTATAATTAATAATCAATTCCAAATAAAAATAAATCCAAAATGATAATTATCCCTTAAAAATAAAAATAAATTCATAATAATCAATAAAAAAATAATAATTGTACCGAACACAAATAAGAATCAATTAAAAATAACAATAAATCACAATTAATAATAATTTGCAATAATAGAAATTAAATAAGAAGAATAAAAGGGATTTACAATTAAAACACCTCTAAAATAAAAGGAATTAAAATAATAATTAAATCCTATTAATTAGAATTAACAAAGATTAAATTAATAAAAGCCAATTAAACATAATCTCATTAACCTTACATGAATAAAAAAATTAAATTAATCCCAAAACCTCCAGGCAAAATCCCTGAAATCCCCGGGAATTTCCCTTTCTCCCAAATTCCTGGGAATCTTTCCTCTCCAGGCCAAGGAAAATGAGGATTTTCCTGATTTTCCAAGAGAATTCCCATGGGAAAAGTTGGGATTCGGGGTTTTCCGAGCTCCAAATTCCACAATTTGGGGGAAAAGTGGGAAAAATTCCAGGATTTGGGTGGAAAATGAGGATTTGGGGTAGGCCAAGCCTAAAATTCCAGGATATGAGGGGGAAAAGGGGGATTTGGGATGTGTAGGCCCAAAATTCCAAGATTTCTGAGGGAAAAGTGGGGGAAAAAGGGAAGTTCCAGGCCCAAAATTCCAAGGTTTCAGTGGGAAAATGGGGATTTGGGGAGTACAAGGCCCAAAATTCCAAGATTTTGGAGGGAAAAGGGGGATTTGGAATAGGCCAAGGTCAAATTCCGAGATTTCTGAGGGAAAAGTGGGGAAAACAGGGAAGTGCCAGGCCCAAAATTCCAAGGTTTTGGGGTGGAAAAAGTGGGATTTGGGGTAGGCCAAGCTCAGAATTCCAAAATTTCTGAGGGAAAGGTGGGGAAAACAGGGAAGTTCCAGGCCCAGAATTCCAAGATTTGAGGGAGAAAAAGTGGATTTTGAGGTAGGCCAAGCTCAAATTCCCAAGATTTCTGAGGGAAAAGTGGGAAAGAGGGAAGTGCTGAGCCCAAAATTCCAAGGTTTTGGGGTGGAAAAAGTGGATTTTGGGGTAGGCCAGGCCCAAAATTCCAGTATTTTGGAGGGAAAAAAGGGATTTGGGATGTGTCAGGCCTAAAATCCCGGGATTTGAGGGGAAAAAAAGGATTATGGGGTAGGCCAAGCTCAAAATTCCCAAGATTTCTGAGGGAAAAGTGGGAAAGAGGTAAGTGCTGAGCACAAAATTCCAAGGTTTTGGGTTGGAAAAAGTGGGATTTGGGGTAGGCCAGGCCTAAAATTCCAAGATTTCTGAGGGAAAAGTGGGAAAAAAGGGAAGTTCCAGGCCCAAAAATCCAAGATTTGAGGGAGAAAAAGTGGATTTTGAGGTAGGCCAGGCCCAAAATTCCAAGATTTCTGAGGGAAAAGTGGGAAAGAGGGAAGTGCTGAGCCCAAAATTCCAAGCTTTTGGAGGGAAAAGTGGGATTTGGGATAGGCCAGGCCCAAAATCCTGGGATTTGAGGGGAAAAAAGTGGATTTTGAGGTAGGCCAGGCCCAAAATTCCAAGATTTCTGAGGGGAAAAGTGGGAAAAAAGGGAAGTTCCAAGGCCCCAAAATCCCAAATATTGAAGAAAAAAATCCTCCAAAGTCCCCCTTATCCCGAGAGATTTCCCCCAAAACTTTGGGAATTTGGGATTTTCCCAGCTCAAAGCAGCAAAATTCCTTCCTTTTCCCTCCCCAAATCCCACTTTTCCTGCCCGAAAATTCCCTTTTCCCGCCTGAAAATTCCCTTTTCCCACCCCAAAATTCCACAAATCCCATAAATCCCAGGCCCAAATCCCAAAACCAGCAGGAATTGATCGATTTCGGGATTTTTTTCCCCCCACTTTTCCAACCTTTAGGTGCAAATTCCCAAATCCAGGTGTGGCCCCAAGGCCTCAGGGATAAAAAAAAATTCCTTTGGAATCAGAGAATTAAGGAGTTAAAATTAAAAAACAAGGATTTTTCCACCTGGAAAAGCATTCCCGGGATTAAAAATGTGGAATTCCGGCCTAAATTATATAAGAAAAAGGGGGATAAAGGGAGGGGGGATTTTTCCAGGTGCCGGCAAATCCCAAATATCCAAGAAAAAAAGATTTTTAAAGCATTTTAAAGGTCAAAACACCCCCAAAATCCCCCTTTTTTTTCCTTTAAAAAACCGGGATTTTCCATGTTAAAAAAAAAAAAACAAACCGATTTTTCCAAGCTGCAGAATTCCAGGGGAAAAAAAAAATGAAAATATTGGAATTTCGGGCTGGTTTAGAGGGGGAAAATGTTTATTTTAAAGGCAAAAATTTGCATTTTATCCCGGTTTTTTTTCGGGAAAAAATTCCCGGTGGGAATCCCCAAGGACACCGCCGTCCCTTGTCCCCCCCTGAGGGGTCAAAAAATGGGAAAAATGGGATTTTGGGGAGGATTTGGAGGGGTTTTTAAGGATCAAAATTCCAACCGCAACGCGGGAAGGACGCGCCCTGCTCGGCGGAAAAAAATCGGGAATTTCAGGTGCCGTGAGGGGAAAAAACGGGAAAAAACCACGGGGAAAAAAAAGAGGGAAAACCACCGGGGGAAAAAAAAATAGGAATTCCCCGAATCGTTTTTTATGGGAAAAAAATTTGGGAAAATCCTGAGGGGGATTTGGGTGGGGGGGGGGGGGAGAACACTGGGAAAAGCCACACCTGGAAAAAGCCACACCTGGATGAACGGCGGATTTATGGGCTTGGAATCATCCCTAAAACCCCCAGAATTCCCTAAAAACCCAGGATCGGCTTTTTTTTCCATGGAAAGGTTAAAAAAGCCGGAAAATTTGGGAGGGGTCGCCGCGGGAAAAGCTGAGGGGGGGGGGGGGGGTGGTTTAACCTGATTTTATCGTGATTTTATCGTGATTTATCCCGGTTTTTCGGCGTTTTATCGTGATTTCCGCGGTTTTGGTGGTTATCCGGTTTTTTTCCCCGTTTTTTCCCGGTTTTTCCCCCAATCCCAACTACCTTTTCCCGCCGCGGGGTTCAGGGGGCGCGACCCCCGCGCCCCCCCCGGGGGTCCCGAGCCTTCCATGGCCCGGAGCGATCCCGGGAGGAGGAGGAGGAGGAGGCAAAAAAAAGCAGGAAAAGGAGGAAAAAAGGAGGAAAGGAGGAAAAGGAGGAGGAGGAGGAAGAGGAGAGGAGAGGAGGAAGGAGGAGCCCCGCCCTCTCCCCTCATTGCGGAGCGCGGGAGGGGCGGAAAAAGGGGAGGGGGGAGGTTGGGGGGAGATGGGGGGGGTGGGTTTGGGGAATTTTGGGGGTTTTGAGGGAATTTCGGGGCGTGGATTTGGTGCATTCCTGAGTTTTGGGAATTTTGGGGATTTTTGGGGAATTTTTGGGGGGTTTTTGGGGTTTTTATGGGGATTTCAGAGCTGGATTCCTGAATTTTGGGGATTTTTGGGATTTTTGGGAGGGGCGTGGATTTGGTGCATTCTGAGTTTTTGGGGGGTTTTGGGAATTTTGGGGATTTTGGGGATTTTTGGGGAATTTCGGGGCGTAGTATTTGGTGCATTCCTGGCATTTGGGGGGTTTGTTGGGAATTTTGGGGATTTGGGGGATTTTGGGGATTTATTTTTCGGAATTTTTGGGGTTTTTGTGGGAATTTCGGAGCTGAATTCCTGAATTTTGGGATTTTTTGGAGATTTTTAGGGTTTTGTGGGAATTTCGGGGCGTGGATTTGGTGCATTCCTGAGTTTTGGGAATTTTGGGGATTTTTTGGGGAATTTTTGGGGGGGGGTTGGGGTTTTTGTGGGGATTTCGGAGCTGAATTCCTGAATTTTGGGGATTTTGGGGGATTTTTGGGGAATTTCGGGGCGTAGATTTGGTGCATTCCTGGATTTTGGGGGGTTTTTGGGAATTTGGGGGATTTTTGTTTTGGGAATTTTGGGGATTTTGGGGGGTTTTGGGGGAATTTCGGGGCGTAGATTTGGTGCATTCCTGGATTTTGGGGTTTTTTTGGGAATTTTGGGGATTTGGGGGATTTTGGGGATTTCTTTTCGGAATTTTTAGGGATTTTTTGGGAATTTCGGAGCTGAATTCCTGAATTTTGGGATTTTTTTGGGATTTTTAGGGGTTTTGCGGGAATTTCGGGGCGTGGATTTGGTGCATTCCTGAGTTTTGGGGGGTTTTGGGAATTTTGGGGATTTGGGGGATTTTGGGGATTTTTTTTTCGGACTTTTTTTGGTTTTTGTGGGAATTTCGGAACTGAATTCCTGAATTTTGGGATTTTTTGGGGATTTTTTGGGTTTTTGAGGGAATTTCGGGGCATGGATTTGGTGCATTCCTGAGTTTTGGGGGGTTTTGGGAATTTTGGGGATTTTGGGGATTTTTTTGGGAGTTTTGGGGATTTTGGGGGGTTTTGGGGGAATTTCGGGGCGTAGATTTGGTGCATTCCTGGATTTTGGGGGGTTTTTGGGAATTTTGGGGATTTGGGGGATTTTGGGGATTTTTTTTCGGAATTTTGGGGGATTTCTTGGGAATTTCGGAGCTGAATTCCTGAATTTTGGGATTTTTTTGGGATTTTTTGGGTTTTTGAGGGAATTTCGGAGTGTGGATTTGGTGCATTCCTGGATTTTGGGGTGTTTTTGGGGTTTTGTGGGAATTTCGGAGCTGAATTCCTGGATTTTGGGGGATTTTTTTTGGAATTTTGGGGGATTTTTGGGGACTTTTTTTGGGGGGGGAATTTTGGTGGATTTTTGGGAGTTTTGCGGGAATTTCGGAGCTGAATTCCTGAATTTTGGGGTATTTTTGGGGTTTTTTATGGGAATTTTGGAGCCTGGATTTGCTGAATTCCTGAACTTTGAGTGATTTTTGGGAATGTTTTTTGGGATTTTTGGGGTTTTTATGGGAATTTTGGAGCATGGATTTGCTGAATTCCTGAACTTTGAGGGATTTTTGGGAATTTTTTGGGGGAATTTTGGGGGATTTTCGGGAGTTTTCCGGGAATTTCGGAGCGTGGATTTGCTGCATTCCTGGATTTTTGGAGGATTTTGAGGGAATTGTTTGGGAATTTTGGGGTCCCCACCATTCCCAAGTGTCCCCAGGTGCCCCCAAGTGTCCCCAAAGTGTCCCCAAGGGCTTCCAAGTGTCCCCTCCCACCCCAAGTGTCCCCAAGTGTCCCCAAAGTGTCCCCAAAGTGTCCCCAAGTGTCCCCAAAGTGTCCCCCACCCCTTCATTGTCCCCAGGGCCACTCCCCACTGTCCCCAAGTGTCCCCAAAGTGTCCCCCACCCCCTCATTGTCCCCAGGGGCCACCCCCACTGTCCCCAAGTGTCCCCAAGTGTCCCCGCAAAGGTGTCGCCAAAGGTGTCGCCCAAAGTGTCCCCCACCCCCGCTCATTGTCCCGGGGCCACTTCCCACTGTCCCGCCAAGTGTCCCGCGCAAGTGTCCCCAAAGTGTCCCAAAGTGTCCCCCACCCCCTCATTGTCCAGGGCGCACGCCCCCAAGTGTGCGCCCACCTCTCATTGTCCCGAAAAAGGGGGGCCACCCCCACTGTCCCAGTGTCCCCCAAGTTGTCCCCAAGTGTCCCCAAGTGTCCCCAAAGTGTCGCCCCACCCCCTCCTGGTCCCCAGGGCCACCCCCGAAGTGTCCCCACCCCAAATGTCCCCAGGGCCACCCCCAGGTGACGCAAACCCCCCCTCCCCCCCCTCCGTGTCCCCCCTTTCCGGGGTGGGGACACGTTGGGACATTTCCGGTGTCACCCCCGGCTCCGGAATCTGCCGAGTCAGCGAAATTCCTGCCCCGAAAACGCCCCAAAAAACCCCAAAAATGGGGAAGCGGGGAGGGGCAGTTCCGCTTTTATTGGGGGGGGGGGGGGGACAGAGGGACACAGGGGGGGACAGGGGGGATGGGGTGGGGGGACCCGGGTGAGGAGGAGGAGGAGGAGGAGGAGGTGAGGAAGAGGAGGAAGAGGAGGAGGAAGAGGAGGAAGAGGAGGAGGAGGGTGAGGAAGAAGAAGATGAGGAGGAAGAAGAAGAGGAGGAGGAGGAGGTGAGGAAGAGGAGGAGGAAAAGGTGAGGAGGAGGAGGAGGTGAGGAAGAAGAGGAGGAGGAGGATGAGAGGAGGAGGAAGAGGAGGAGGGGAGGAGGTGATGAAGAACAGGAGTAGGAGGAGGTGAGGAAGAAGAGGAAGAAGAGGAGGAGGAGGAAGAGGAGGAAGAAGAGGAGAAGGAGGAAGGTGAGGAAGATGAAGAGGAGGAGGAAGAGAAGGAGGAGGTGAGGAAGAATAGGAGGTGAGGAAGAAGAAGATGAGGAGGTGAGGAAGAGGAGGAGGAGGTGAGGAAGAACCAGAGAAGGAGGAAGAGGAGGAGGTGATGAAGAAGAGGGGGAGGAAGGAGGAGGAGGTGATGAAGAAGAGGGGGAGGAAGAGGAGGAGGTGATGAAGAAGAGAGGAGGACGGGGAATGAAGATGAAGATGAGGAGGATGAAGATGATGAGAAGGATAAGGATGAAGATGAAGATGAAGATGAAGATGAAGATGAAGATGAAGATGAGGAGGATGAGGATTAGGATGAAGATGAGGATGAGGATGATGATGAAGATGATGAGGAGGATGAAGATGAAGATGATGAGAAGGAGAAGGATAAGGATGAAGATGAAGATGAGGAGGATGAGGATTAGGATGAGGATGAGGATGATGATGAAGATGAAGATGATGAGGAGGATGAAGGTGACAAGGAGGTGACCGTCCCGTGCCCCCCCCCCCCCCCCCCCCCGC